>SKCR01029492.1:0-207009 GCA_019454045.1 Zanthoxylum bungeanum | reverse complement strand
AATTTGTTCACATAAAATAATGACTTAGGAAATGTGCTTAGCATAAATAATTGGTTTAGCATGTTATTTAATTTAAGTTATGTAAATTAGTAACTTAGAAAAGCATGTTATTTACTTTTCTTCGCATGAGAATTATGAATTAGTGTGTGATGTGATTTCGGGTGAATGGAATATGTATTCTTTCTTGTGGTATATTGGATGGAAACCCGGACATAAATTCCATAGCTGAATCCGAATGAACGGTATTATGCTTTGCACTCGGGATACAATGCCCCGTACCACTTGAAGGATACACATATTTTATTTCATCCAAACTTGTATTTGAGCATGATTAAGCTATTAGAATGTTGTTTTATTTTTAGCATGACTTAGTTATTTACCTTTCGTATTAGGAATTTAAGTTATTTTATGTTTAGATCATTAGTTATTTAACATGTTTGATGTGTGATATCATGTGTTTGTTGTTATGAAAGTTTATTGTTGAAGCATGAAAACCTAGAATTTAGACTACTTTGACCAACATGTATGTTGAGTAGACTTGGTTAATATTGCACAAATCCATTCATTACAAACGACATAAGTAAGAGACCATTCCGAACCCAATGGTTTGAGGTCTTCCCTTGCGAGGGGTGAGTGCGGCCTTAAATCATTTTCCCGGCTCACACCGGGTGGCGACTCCATTATTCTCCGGTTTAGTCCCCCGTGGGCTACTCCGTACTCCCAACCAGGCCCTGAGTCTGGAACAGCATGCGTCGCCCAGTTTCTGTGTCCTACAAAAAGTACCATAAGGACATGTAAAGGTGGTTTTCTCCTGATCTTCTGGGGTGATGGCAATCTGATTGTATCCTGAATATCCATCAAGAAAGCAATAGAATTCATGTCCCGCCAATCTGTCTAACAACTGGTCAATGAATGGTAGCGGAAAATGGTCCTTTCTCGTGGCTTTGTTCAGCTTTCGGTAATCCATGCTTACTCTCCATCCAGTCACCGTTCTTGTTGGAATTAGCTCATTCTTTTCATTGGTAACCACAGTAGTTCCTTCTTTCTTTGGTACACACTGCATAGGACTCACCCAACTACTATCTGAAATTGGGTAAATGATGCCAGCATCCAACCATTTGATTATTTCTTTCTTCACGACTTCCTTCATGATTGGATTAAGTCTCCGTTGATGCTCCAATGTGGGTTTGTACTCATCATTCATCAGAATCTTGTGCATGCAAAATGATGGACTAATGCCTCGAATGTATGCTATAGTCCAGCCAATGGCTCTTTTGTGTTCTCGTAATACTCTCAGTAGCTTTTCTTCCTGCTCCAATGTTAGTGAAGAAGAAATAATAAAAGGTGATTCAGAAGTGTTTCCAAGAAATGCATACCTGAGATGGCTCGGAAGTAACTTCAGCTCCAGCTGTGGTGGTTCTTCAATCGAAGGCTTGATTCGATCTTTCTTGGGCAGTTCCAAGCTTTCAACTGGTGGTGTCGCTTTGAATCTGAATGGTTTGTCAAGGTAGTTGATATATTCCAGGATTTCAGCATCTAGCTCACTGTCAGTCATGTTGGTGATGCAAGCTTCAAGTGTATCTGTGGAATTTGGCTCAGTATTTTGAACGATACTTTCAACAACATCAACTCTGAAGCATTCTTCTTCCTTTTCATCACTTGGGAATTTCATGGCTTTGAAAACATTAAAGGTCACTTCTTGGTCCTGAACTTTTATGGTTAGTTCTCCTTTTTGCACATCAATCACAGTTTTACCTGTATCCAAGAATGGTCTCCCAAGAATGATAGGTATTTCTTTGTCTTCTTCCATGTCAAGGATGATGAAATCTGCTTGGAGAATTAGTTTGTCTACTTTCACCAGCACATCTTCAACAACACCTCTTGGAAATGCAAGTGTTCGGTCCGTAAGTTGCAATGAAACTGAGGTAGGCATTGCTTCTCCAATCTACAGTTTCCTGTAAATAGAAAAAGACATCAAGTTAACACTGGCTCCTAAATAACATAAAGCCTTACCGATGTAATGTTCTCCAATGGTGCATGGAACTGTGAAACTGCCAGGATCTTTCAACTTCGGGGGAAGTTTCCTCTGAATAATGGCGCTGCATTCTTCCGTTAATGCTACTGTTTCGTAGTCTCCCAATCTTCGTTTTCGTGAAAGAATATCTTTCATGAATTTTACATAGCTGGGCATTTCTTCCAAGGCTTCTGCAAATGGAATGTTGATATGCAGCTTTTTGAAATACCTCCAAGAAATGAGCAAACTGCTTGTCTAGTTTGTTTTTCTGAAGTCGCGGAGGAAAAGGTGGAGGTGGAATGATCTGATCTTTTTCTTTTTCCTTTGCTTCTTTTTCCTCCATTTGTGGAACTGCATCTTTTGGAATTTCCTCAATTGTTGCCTTGATCCCTACATCTTTGTTGATCTCAGTACCGCTTTTCAAAGTAATGGCTTGAATTTTCTCCTTTCCTCGGTTCCTTGGATTGGGTTATGTGTTGCTAGGAAGATTTCCTAGTGGTCTGGAACTCTGAGCATTGGCCAGTTGGCCGATTTGATTCTCCAGTGCTTTAATAGAAGCTGATTGGCTCTGAATCACATCATCGTACTTTTTTAACTGAGCCAGCACTTCTGCTATTCCTGGTTCATTTGTCTGCTCATGTCCATTGTTTTGTTGCTGAAATCAAGGTGGTGGATAGTTCTGTTGGAATCCAGGTGGTGGATTGTTCTTTTGTCCTGAATTGTTACTCCATGAAAAATTAGGATGATTCCTCCACCCTGGGTTGTAGGTGTTGGAATATGGATTGTTCCACTGTCTGTTGAAATTATTGACATAATTCACCGTCTCTTCAAGTTGGTTTGGTTCTGGTGCTCGTCCATATGGTGAACTTGTGGATCCAGTGGTAAAAGTCTCCATGAATTTGCATATCTGATCCAGCTTGGTATTGACTGCTGTATTGACTCCACTTTCATATATTCCTGCAATTCTTTGGATCATGCTCCTTTCTGTTGGCCACAAAGAATTGTTGTTGGCCATTTCTTCGATTAGGTCTCAGGCTTGATCTTCTCCTTTTTCCATCAGGGCTCCTCCAGCAGCAGCATCGATTGTGGTTCTCATTATTCCCGAAAGTCCATTATAGAAAGTTTGGACTTGAAGCCATTTTGGAATCTCATGGTGAGGACATTTCCGGAGCAGATCTTTGTACCTTTCCAAGCTTCGTAGAGAGTTTCCGAGTCTTGTTGTACAAAGGATGTGATGTCATTTCTCAGTTTTCCAGTTCTGGCTGGTGGAAAGTACTTTGCAAGAAATTTGGTGGCTAAAATGTTCCAAGTTGTGATGGAACCTGCTGGTAGTGAATATAGCCAAGCTTTAGCTCTGTCCTTCAAGGAGTATGGGAAAACACGCAGTCTTATTGCTTCTTCAGTTTCTCGGTTGTAATTGAAAGTGCCACAAACTTCCAGGAAGTTGCTGATGTGGTTATTAGGGTCTTCAATTGCATTTCCTCCAAACTGAACTAACTGCTGAATCATCTGAATACATGTTTTGATGTCACCCGCATTTGCTGGTAAGGGAGGAAGTACAATACAAGAAATGAGTCTATCAACCACCGGAATGGTTCTGTCTCGAATGGGAATTGGTGGTGCAACATTCAAAGGTTCAGGTTCCATGTTGACTAAAGCTTCTTGGCCTTCTCACCGTTCCCTTCTCAACTGTCTGAGGGTTCTTCAATTTCTGGGTCAAGCGGTCGAAGTTCAAAGCTTCTGGTTCGTCTCATGAAGTTTCTGAGAACCTGAAACACAAGAAAATAAAAAACAATAAATAAAAGAAAATCAGATACAAGTAACGGTATCTAACCTTAAAACTAACAGTGAAAGATAAATAAGTCCCCGGGCAACGGCGCCAAAAACTTGATCGGCGTAAACAAACACGTATAACGCAAGCGTACGTATCGTTCAAGTAGTATAAAAAGTATCGATCCCACGAGGACTTAATACCTAAGCTATTAATTTTATGAGGTCAAATGATTACTAGTATCTAACAAGTTGTTTGATTGATTTGAAATGGCGACGATTCTAAATTTAAAGACAAGTAAATAAAATTGTTCGAAAGTAAATTTTAAGAAAATTCAAGATTAAAAACTATCTAGGGTTGTGAATCTTTTTAATATTATTTAAAGATGAAGTGGTTATCCTATAGTTGGGTAATATATTAATTTATTAACCTGGAACACTAAATTATGTGAAAGTCTCTGTCGATGGTCAGACACAAATACCCAGTTTAACCCAATTGAACCATATGTCTATGTCAACCAAATTATCTGGATTCATTAAGTTTAAGTTCCAATTATGGCTACCCCCGCTCGACAGGTATATGTCTATCTCGTAAGGAAATCTATTAAAGGGTTATCTATCCTCAAGGAAGATCGTGGGATATTGAGTCTAAGGTCTCAAACTTAAAATCCCTATGTCTAGTTCATTTTAAGTTTACTTAATCAATTTTATTAATGGCCAGTTAATAAAAAACATTAAGATTAAGACTCAATAAATAAATATTTATATTACCCAAACTATAATCTAACCCTTATAAACCGGTGATATTGAAATTCATCACAACCCTAGATAACTAACTTAGTTATGACACATGACTAGGGCTAGTAAAAATTTAAAAGTAAAAGCCATAAAGTAAAAATGCGAAATAGTAAATGCGGTAAAGTAAATACTGAAAAGTAAATAACAATAAAATAAAATGCTAAGGTAAAAGGAATTACTTTTACTATTTACTATTTTAGATATCTCCCATAAAATAATATATAAACTTGTGATAATATTACCAACCAGCCATATATGCGGTAACCTGATTAATTCAAATTAAGTCCGACCAGCCATAAAGGCGATATGATTTGTCCATGAACCTGCCATAAAGGCGGTAAGAAAATTTAATTATCAACCAGCCATATAGGTGGTATCCTGGATTAGTCAGGTTTAAACCGATTTAAATTTAATAGCCAACCGACCAATATGGCGGTATACTTATTAAGTCAAATTTTAAATAGTAAATATTTATATTTAAGGGAGATTAATCTAAATAGTAACAGTAAAAGAATTACCTTCCACCTTAGCAAGGAGAAGTTACCTCATCATGGTTGAATAGTAAAACTGAAACAGTAAAAACAAGATAAATTACTATTACTATTACAGAAAGTAATTACTATTACAGAATGTAATTACTATTACAGAATGTAATTAAAAATTAATTACAAAACTTAAATAAAAGAAATTAGAGAGAGAAACTCCATATTTACATCAAAGAAATGAGAGAGAATGGTGCAACTAAAACTGAAATCTCGAGCTCAATTTATAGACAATTTTTGCGTCCAGCGTCGCGACGCCAAAGGCTTCAGTGTAGCGACGCTGGACCTGTTTACTTTGGTCCACGCGGGTTGACCACGTGCATTGTCGGCATAATCTTATGATGACACAGTCACGCGGTTAAGGTGGTGCAATGGGAAGATGACATGTGGCAGACGGTGATTGACTGAGCTATCGGTCTAATGAACATCTGACACGTGGCACGCGTTTAGGATTGGTCCAATGAGATATTAACACGTGGCAGCATGTGAGTCGCCGGAGATTCGGTCCAATGAAAACTCGACACGTGTCACGCGCTTGCTTTGGTCCAATGAGATTTCGACACGTGGTAGACGGCGCATTTTAGCTTATCTTCTGTGATGATGACACGTGGCAAGGCGCACGTTAGCAAGGTCGGCGCACGTTAGCAAGTCCATTTTCTCAGATTCTGACACGTGTCCCTCGGTGCACGTTAGCATGTCCGGCGCACTTTAGGCGTCGCGACGCTATGAGTCTTGGCGTCGCGACGCGGACAAATTACCAAAATGCCCATTTTCCCAATTTTCACTGTTTTGCTCCAAATCTCCTCCAAAATGTCCTGAAACTTTATTCATCTACAAAATAACATAAAACACATCAAAATATTCACAAAGCTCAAGAAACTATACAAAATATTAGGTTAAATGAGTGGGAAATAGTGATAGATTTACCACTCATCAGTTACAGCGAAACAGATGGCAAAGTTTATAGCTCGGAATCTTATTTGTCGGTATGGTATGCCGCACCATGTAGTGACAGACTATGGAGTTCAGTTTCAAGGAGAGACAAAGGCAATGCTACAGAAATATGGGATAGGCCATCACAAGTCATCACCGTATAGGCCGCAGGCAAATGGGGCAGTGAAACTGTCAGACTTGGAAGGTAACGAGTTCACTGAGCCGATCAACGTGGACAGATTGAAGCAATATTTTCCCTGAGAAAGAGAAGACTTGGCAGAAGGCCTAACCCGACGGGATAAGGTAACTCATGCATGCATGCATACACGTAACACATTTTGGCATTCATTTTGTGTTTGTTTTGTATTCACAGGTTTTGAAGAAGAAAAGAGAAAGCGGCAAAGAAAAGGAGATTAGAAGCATTAACATACCATCAGCAGTTTCGGGATGCGTCCCAGGGAGGTGAGGCCCACATCAATACTAGCAGCAGTCTTGGGGATGCATCCCGGGGTTGATGTCCACGTCAACACATGTACCAGTTGCAGTTATTGGGATGTGTCCCAGGATCGAGGTCCATCACATCATCAGTTTCATGATGCGTCCCAGGGTCGAGGCCCATTTATTGTCAGCGGTATTGGGATGCGTCCCAGAGTCGAGGCCCCCGTTGTTGGTTGCAGCTTTTAGGATGCGTCCCAGGATTGAGGTCCGTTGCATCATCAGTTTCGGGATACGTCCCAGGGTCGAGGCCCATATTTTGTCAGCGGTATTGAGATGCGTCCCAGGGTTGAGGCCCCCGTTGTCGGTTGCAGTTATCGGGATGCGTCCCAGGGTCGTTGGCCCCCTACATCGTTAGTATTGGGATGCGTCCCAAGGTCGAGGCCCATATTTTGTCAGCGGTATTGGGATGCATCCCAGGGTCGAGGCCCCCATTTTCGGTTGCAGCTATGAGGATGCGTCCCAGGATCGAGGTCCATTGCGGCATCAACTCAGGTCGAGGCAGCAGGCAAGTCAGATGGCAGCTGGTGAGCCAGGTAAGTGAAAATGCATTGCATAACTTTGATAGGATTGTCACTGTTACACATTACACAAGTCCCATCAAAGTGGGGGCGACTGTAGGCACTGCATTTTTGCATATAAGTCCCTATGATGAGTCTCATTTGGAGGCACTACCTTTTAAGTCACGGAAGTCACGGGAAACGGACGTCGGAAGGGGAAATTCAGAATAAACATGTCATGAGATTCATTTCACAAGTTCACTATTTTCATTCGTGCTACGTTCGTTACCACGTTCGAACGTCAAACAGATTGCGGGCGTTCGTGTAGCATTTGAATAGGCGTT
Source organism: Zanthoxylum bungeanum (assembly GCA_019454045.1). Taxonomy (NCBI): domain Eukaryota; kingdom Viridiplantae; phylum Streptophyta; class Magnoliopsida; order Sapindales; family Rutaceae; genus Zanthoxylum; species Zanthoxylum bungeanum. The sequence goes on along the minus strand of SKCR01029492.1, from coordinate 199,613 downwards.
CGAACGGTGTCGGTATTTCTGGTTTTGCTGCTAGCCTCACACCCAAGCCCATTTAGCCCACCAAAGCCCATAAAACACTAATTAAATCATATACCAAATTAAATAAAATATTAATTAAATCATATACCAAATTAAATAAAACATTAAATAAAATCATGCCTAATTAAAAATATATTATTCCTAACTTAAAATATTGTATGCCTAATCAACAAAAATTAAATATACTAACTTCCAAATCAAGCCTAAATTTGTCCCCCTATCTTGTATTTACCTTACATGAAACCAAATCATATCTCCCTTTTATGAGAAGATCTCTTCCTTGTCAAGCAATGACTCACCTTTTCCCTTTGTCTATAAAAGCAAGCCAAAACCAAAGCCATCCCCCTCTCTAACTTACACGCATTTGACAAGCAAGAAAGATCTCTCACATACACAAACAAAACAAGCAAAAAGAACTTCTTTTCTTCTCCCTCATAGGACCGAAAATCACAGCCACCAAACACCTCATACCACAGAAAATACACCTATAAAAACAGTGAGCCGAAACCGCATAAACAACAGCCACATACACGCATAAATCAGCAGCCATACACGCATAACATCACCACCAAAAATACACCCCCAAGCAGCAGCCCAAATACCCAAAAAATAGTCCCTTATTTACCGAAAACCAGTAAGCCAATATTGTGACCAGAATACAGTAGCAATAACAGCGAATCGGAGTCAAAACAGTAGCTCGAGCAATGGAACAACGAGGAAAGGCGTGAACCTCTGAACCGGAGGAGTTGCGGAGCATCCCCCTTTTCCGACGACCGTGCACCGTACTTCCAAGAGTCGACATAAAAGGTTAGACCTGAGGGCACCTTTCTCATTAGTTTATATTCTTCTTTTAATTGTTTATTGAATTCTATTCGCATGAGAGTCATTTGTGAATGCATGTTGTGGCTGTGAATAAAATGGAAAATGTGTCGCCTCTTGTGGTATATAGGATGGAAACCCGGACATAAATTTCATAGCCGATTCTGAATGGACGATAGTGTGATCTGTACTCGGGATACAACTTTATGTACCATTTGAGTAAACGACGCATATTTTGTTTTCTGTTGTTTTGATGTGTTTATTATTCATTATTTAATTTCTGCATGTTATTCGTTCGCGTAATGATATGATCGAGCGCATGGGCTTAGTAAGTCGGATTGAAGGTCCCTTATTTTGAGGGGTTAAAACCCTTTACCACGATGCTTTGCCGTGCCGGTTGATGTATATTCGGTTGAATGTAAGATGTGTTCAATCGGGTATACGAAGTTAGATATTGTTTCTTTTATTTCTTATATGCATTGGTGATAAAACGCATGGGCTTAGTAAGTGCGATTAAAGGTCCTCTATTTTGAGAGGTTAAAATCCTTTACCACGATGCTTTGCCGCACCGGATAATGTATATTCGATTGGATGTGAGATATGTTCAATCGGATACATGAAGTCCGATATCGTTGTCTTTACTTCTTTATATATGTATTGTGTTGTTTGCGCCTGGGCTTAGTAAGTGCGATTAAAGGTCCTCTATTTTGAGAGGTTAAAATCCTTTACCACGATGCTTTGCCGCGCTGGATAGTGTATGTTCGATTGGATGCGAGATGAGTTCAATCGGATACGTGAGGTCCTACATTGTGGATTTGTTTGTTTATGTATGTGTTGTATGCATCAGGTCTGGTTCCGTTCGAACGTGTTCTCAAACGCCACACGAACGCGAACCTTCTATTTACCGTTCGAACGCGTTCTCGAACGCTACGCGAACGCGCACGTAGTTTCTTAGTTTAATCATACATCAGGTCTGGTTCCATTCGAACACGTACTCGAACGCTATACGAACGCGAACCTTCTGTTTACCGTTCGAACGCGTTCTCGAACGCTACGTGAACGTGCACGCATTTTCTTGGTTTCATCATGCATCAGGTCTGGTTCCGTTCGAACGCGTTCTTGAACGTTATACGAATGTGAACCTTCTGTTTACCGTTCGAACGCGTTCTCGAACGCTGTACGAACGCGCACCCACTGCACTGAGTCCTTTTCATCGCATCACGATATGTCTATTTTAGCATATAGTTGTCTCTTTTTTACCTTATGCATTTGTAGTACCGCTTTATGTATCTATTTCCGTCATGTGCTTAATTGTCTTTCCTTAATATGCATGCTTGTATGAATGTTATTTGTTTACGCTTCTGTGTCTACCAATGTGAAATTTTATGCTTTCCGTATGTCAATTTATCTGTATGCAAATTGAGACATAGATTACATGCAAATAGGCTGTATGCAAATTCGGATGTGTTACATGTAAATTTAGATGAACTTGTTGATATATGCATGCGAACTTAAGGGTAAATCATCATTGGAAATATGTTGCTTAGGCTTGGTTAGATTATTGCACAAATCATGTTATTACAAGTGGCATAAGTAAGGGACCATTCCGAACCCAACGGTTTGAGGTCTTCCCTTGCGAGGGGTGAGTGCAGCCTTAAATCTCATTTTCCCGGTTCACACCGGGTGGCGACTCCATCATTCTCCGGTTTAGTCCCCCGCGGGCTACTCCGTACTCCCAACTAGGCCACGAGCCTAGAACAGCACGCGTCGCCCAGTTCCTGTGTCCCACACACGTTCAGGATTCCGCTTTCGCTTGAATTTATCTAGTATCTGATATACATCCAGTATAAATAAATCTCTATCGGCTACATCCTCACAGTAGAGGCACGGTCTCGGATGTAGTCACAGAGAAATATTTAAAAACCATATTGACAAGACGGACCACATAACATGCATCAAATACATAATTTTTTTAAACCTTATTAATTAGAGATTTTCCGCTAAGTGTCATACACTCTAAATCTAATCAAATTAGATTAAAACATTCATGTATAAAGATAAGAAAACATGATTAAACATTGAATTAAAGGGCTAATCATATTAGGGGGCCTAGAATCAGACTTGCTCTGATACCATTTTGTAGGGGTTTTATTGCGGATATCTGGTAACACAGCGGAACAGTGTAAAATCAAAATTTTCCGATTTCAAAACTTTTTCTTGGATTAATAAAATAAACTTATTTATTTTATTATCCAATAATCAAATTATGAAATAAAACACAATAAATCAAATTTATGTGAATTTACCGAATTGCCCTTAAACATAACATTTTGTTTATTTTTAATCCGAAATTGTTCAAAATATTTTTGAATGATTCTAAATCATTTCTAATATGAATTTAACATGCTCCAAATTTCAAAATACAATTAGCAACAAAAACCCCAAATTTTAGCCATAAGGCCGAGAGCCTCCATTAGGCACCAAAGTGTGCATTTTGCATTTTTAATGTTCAAAACACATCCAAATGAAATCCAATAAAAATAATATTTAATATGTATCATATACACATCTAAATACACAATATAAGTGAAAAGCCCCAAATTTGGAAGTCGTCTTAAACCCTAATTTTTCAATTTCTTCAAATTAGACAAAATTGGTTAAATCCAACACTTCAATCATGTTTCTTCCATTACAATAAAGCCTGACCACAATGAAACAACTATAGAACAAATCTAGGTCATTTAAGAGTGGGTCAACAACTCTAGATTAGCAACAAGTTTCTCAAACTATCAAAAGTTAACATATTAGAAACATCCTTTGAATTTTATACATGCATTACCCTATCAACAAACTTCCATCAAACAAAAACACAAATAATAAAGAAAATAATAACATGAGAACATCATAGCATGAAGCCTAGAACACAAGGAACAATTTTTTTCTCTAATAGTAAGTTGAAGAAACTTAATAAAATTCCAAGTTTTCTTTGTTTTTCTTTATCTTCCTCTCTAGCTTCTTTTGTTTTCTTCAATGGCGTTTTTGACAAAATGTATTAGGTTAGCTAACCCTAAATGAAAACAAAACAATATATACCAAAAACTAAGCCATGGCCGAAATTTTGGTGATAAAATATCTAGATATTTTTCTCAATTTTTGTTTCATTTAATTAGCTTTATCAACTTGTTATATTTAATCATTACAACTTTAATAACTTTATAACAAGTCAACAAAGGCAACTCAAGTTAGGGGTATTCATAGGGTCGGGTCAACCCGCGACCTGACCCGCGCGGGTCCAACAAAAAAATCGTGAAATTTTGACCCGACCCGAAATTTCGGATCGGTCACGGGTTTGGGTCAAAAAAGTCGGGTCTGACCCGACCCGATAGTATTATAATATATATTTGTTATGATATAACTTTAACAAGAAACATTTGTAGTTGGAATGGGAAAGTAGTTGCTTGGTCATGAAAGGGCCCCAAGTTCGAATCCCACCATGCCCAAAATCCGAAAATTTTGCTTAAATATTTTTTAAAAATAAAATGGTCGCAGTGGGAATTGAACTTGAGACTAAGAAAATGTTAACCAGAGGCTTTACCATTAGAACACCAAGCGTATCTTGTAAATTTGTATCAAAACAATATATATATATTATATTTATAATATATTATGGTGACCCGACCCGACCCGCGCGGGTCAGCTGCTTTAATTTCGGGTTTCGGGTCAAATGACCCGACCCGATCAGGTAAAAAAAAACCGAAAAACCCGACCCGACCCGACCCATGAAAACCCCTAACTCAAGTCATTAAAAAGAATATTATAACTTTAAGATATTTATATTTTAATTAATTTAATCATTTAACAATTAAATAATTAATTAATTAATTAAATACAAATATATTAAATATATGTATTATATTTACAATAAATATTAAATACATATACATATTTATAATATTAGTCAAATATCTCAATTTGACAATTAATTAATATGTATTTGAATTAATCCAACATTAAATGTGTACGGGCCAAATTTAGGCCCAAGGGCATAACTGTCATTCCACATTTGGGCCAATCACGAAACCAAAGCCCCAAGGACCACCATCAGATCTAGTTTGAGAAATCAGCTGTGGGCCGAGAGGTAAGACTAGCCTAGAGCCCGTCATCACGGATTTAACAGTTCAGGAAGCCAACAGATTCATGAGTAATTAGATTGAGAAAACGCCTACAGTAATGAACTCCATTAAATCGGTAGTTACAGCCGTAAACCCTATCATTAACACATCCAACGGGTAGAAGAGATTTAAATGACCCCTCGTAAGGAGGGCATATAAAAGGGAGAAGTCATGGCATGAAGAAGGGGCATCCAACATCACACAACACTACTCTCTGTCACTAGAGCTGTCATAACCGCCAACCTATAGCCCTCACGGCGGCTCACAGGTATCAAGGGAACCCTGAACCTTGCTCCTCCATTATTTACAGCTCGTCTACACTACTGACTTGAGCGTCGGAGTGCCCCCGGCACCCACCACACCGGTGGGCAGTCTACTCCCGCTCACTCTATATTTGTTTTGCAGGATCGCTAGTGCCCCCAACTTACAAATTCTCGATTGTGGACCTCGGGTGAAAACCAGCGTCCACAAAATGCAAATACACAAAATTAAGGAAATGACTATCGGGTCCCTACACATGTATTTTGCGTTTAACCTTTAAACGACTTTATAAATAATCAATATTATTTATAAATGTTGCCCTAGTACTCTACGAGTATGTTTCATTAGTGACACTCTCTAGATTCAAGCATATCCGTCACGAAATTCAATTTCATGTCCATAATTTATCCACCCGTAAATTATGACGACCACGGATAATCTCGCTGAATCATATAGGTCAAGGTCATGGCAAATGTATAATTCCTCCATCAAAGGTATCCGGATATATCCCAGAGATATAGATGTAAATGTCAAATCTCTGTAGGGATTATCCAGTCGACTATTCTATTAGCAAGCTCAAAAAGAACATTTAGAACTAACTTCTAAATTGTACCACGGGCCCATGGTTTTTATCTGATTGCTAATCATATGGACTACCTATGCTCTGATACACAGAACTAACGTATCCTATCTCGATACACACAGGACACCCTGATGATCTATCCACACCCAACGAACAGGCGGAGGTCTGATCTAAATAGATCAGTGACGTGACTGCCATCTAAGTGTGGAAGATGTCTCATGCGCCCAAAGTGGTATCTCAAGTCGAAGAATCCCAAGTGCTACTCAACCCGATAAGATTCTTATTGACGTTGGTGTACCATCCATTAAGAATCTTCGGTGAGTCGTTCAGTGTTTATCCGCTATAAACACCTACACGTCTATACCAGTCTCCAAGACTTATAGTTCATTGAGAAACCATTGGAATCATATATTCCAGTATAGGACATGTACCGGTCTCAACGGGTTTACTATACTGACCAAGAAGTGTAAACGTTGACCAGGAACTGTCTGAGAATGACAACGTCATGATACAACTCAATGTCAGTTGCGACGCTTTTGCAACAGCACCATGACTAGTTATTCTAAGGTCATTACCTCTTTACCATATTAAAAGATACATTATATTATAGAAACTGCATATATTATTCTAAATAATAACGTTTTACAAAAGTATTCATGAAGACAATATAACCGGGAATTGGCGCTCTGAGCACCAACCCCAACACCATTAGCCTCTGACTTCTCGACTGTATTCTAAACCATTTAAATTCAATGTCATGCATGGGGACCTTAACCCAACTCATAATATAAAATACTTAAATTCTTAAAACTGAATGTTCAAATGTACTTTTCTTTACAAAACATTATCAGACACTTATTACGACTTATACTAAACCAATGTATACATGCAACTTTACTTAACTCTGACTGGACTCTTATACTATGTGACTCTGTACTGGTGGACTCCATCCCTAGTGACTACATCAGTATCCATCCTCCCAACTCGTCCTCCGAGAAACCTGCAAGATACAAAGACTGGGGTGGGGGGTTAGATCAATGTACGATCTAAGTGAGTGGACTGAAAATGAAAAACTGTTATGAAAACACTTGGTTTTAAAACTGAAAACTCATAACATAGCTTTATAAGAAAATCGGTTTGCGGCTTTAAAATTCTGAATATCTTATAAAACTGCTGGATCTGGAAACTTTTTTTTTCTAAATCTATTTCTGAAAAATGTGATTGAAATCTGAAAACTTTTTCTGAAAATGTATCTCTGTCTGAAAAATAACTGGACGCATGAGGGCGTCACGTATCACCGTCCCCTAAAGCTTGCCAATACTGTCTCTGAATCTGGTGGTCTTGAGGCGTTACGTATCGCCATCCCCCAAGCCACAAACTGAAGCTGGGGGTGCGGATCTATGCTACCACCCAAGCTCAAAAATTGGTGTCTAGGGGCATTACGTATCGCCGTCCCCCTAGCCCGGCTCGAGGATCTGAGAGCGTCCCTTCAGTCCTCCACATGTGCACATGTCACTATATCCGTCAATTCCAAACTGTATAAAGTTGCATACTGGGGTGAGTTTTTCCCTCATGCCCCAAAAATTCATAAACTCATGCTTTAAAATTTTTTGGTCTAAAACATAACTAAAACATAACTTTAAAACATAAGTTCAATGATAAAAGAAATCCAACGCCCTAAGGCATAAAAGAACAAGTCTGATATCCAAAATTAATAAATAAAACTAGTTAAAGAAAAGAGGTCCACTCACTGGTTCGGAACTTGCTGATGATGCCTTGCGATGGTGGCATAATCGTATCTCCTGGAGATAATCTAGAATTAGCAAAATTCGTTAGTACCAAGGTTGCAAATTATATCATTTCTTAATAAAATTTATTCATTATTCAAGTTAACTCATACTCACTACGTTAATAACATTTTAGGGTGGTCTAATAATTTTTATTACGCTCGTTCGAGGATTTCTCAAGCTACTTCACAAAACTCCATATTCTGCCCTCTATCCAGAAAATTTCAATGCGCCTACACTGACTTTGAAAATTTGGTGCGCTAAATCAGGGTTGAATTTGGGGCTGAAATTTTTATAGAATACTCTCTTATGTGTCTACTTAATGTTGGATTTTACGGATTGCAGTTCCGATTCCTAGAACTCAAGTTATGGACTGAAGTTCGGGGCTTGTGCGGCTGGAAAAACTGGCACAGGGGCAGCAGATAGCTTGACTTCAAAAATTCGGTCCGGTCTCGTCTTAAGTCCAAAAATTATAAATTTTGGATATGTTATTACCTTATATATCTAGTTTATCTAGAAATTTACGCGTCATCAATTGGATATCAGAAACGTAACTTATAAGTAATTCTACACAGCTTATCCGGAAAATATCCTAGACCAACATCACAATGTAACTTTCTTATTTCGCCTTCTTTTTTAATTCCGTCAATCCAACAACCCCCAACAGAATTTTAACCATTTTAAGCACCATTTATAACATCTTAATTGTGTTTATTTTCTTCAATTAATTGAAGTGTTGCATTATATCAAACACTTGGTGTGCGGCATGCCTAAATCCCCCCATTTTACATAACCATCACATACTAACATCAAAACACATCAATCCTCATCATCTTTAAGAAATTATCAAACTTGAATAACAAACCTAAAATTACCCAAAACACTCATTTCTTCCACTCCAATCATACAAATCAAGTAATCGACTCTCTACCATCATCCCACAACCAAAAAAATACAAATTATTATTCCATCAACACTCAATTTTAATTCATTCACATAATCCATAAAAGATTTATCCCAAAACTTATAACTTTTAATTCATTTATCTAATCATACAATAATCAATTCCAAGCTCTTATTCTCATCAAATGGAACCCCAAACATGTTATTATCATTACCATATCACTAATATCACCAAAATGAAAAACTCAAGATTTGGGTCAAGTTTTCTTACTGTAGGCACTGTATTTTTGCATAAAAGCCCGATGATGAACCTTGTATGGAGGCACTACCCGATAAGTTGCAGAAGTCACGGGAAACGAACGTTGGAAGGGAAAATTCAAAATAAGTATATCCTCAGATTTAATTCGTTTGTTTGGTCTCGGGTTCGCTCGATGGATCTCCGTTTTAAATGTTAGCCTCGGCCCAAAGTCCCCGCAACCCACACCAAGCCACACGCCCAAGCCCCCCCACACACACAAGCCACACGTCCAAGCCCACAAAGTCCAAGCCACACGCCCAAGGCCCACTAAATCCAATCCAAAATATTCAACTCACATTTAACACATGCCAAAATCTAAATAAATCACCTTCCAAATTAAAGATATTCCCCCACCAAAAATACACAATATTCTTTCCTTAAATAAATTAATTGAATACACCCCATATTTCCTTGATTTGTTCCCTTTTCAAGCCATGCACACAAAAGGAAACCCTAACATGCACCATTATAAAATATGACATTTTCCAAACCCTGGGTCCTCTCCCATTGACTCTCATTCACGGCATTCACAAAAAAATATAAACACAAAACTCCTCTCTCTTCTCTCATTCACGTAACACACAAACCCTAGCTCTCCACTCTCTTCTTCTCCCTCACCCAAAAACACGCAACCATACCAAATACCTTTGACATTCACTCGACATTCACAATAAAAACCAAAACCTTTACAACCGTGACCAAGATAGCAACATCAACCGACTAAAACCACAAAGCAGCTCCCTATAATCGAGCCAACTAGCAGCCCCATAAAAAACAAAAACTGCCATTCACTAACCTAAACGCACAGACCCTAGAGGACACTCGGCTTCACCAAGCCTGTCATTCATAAAATCATAAACACAAATTGCCACCTTATACACGCAGCCCTTGACCCTAAAAATAATAACCCTTTAAGTAACCCTCCAACCGAACAACAAAAAAGTCACAGAGGCAGCAACCAAACCGAACAAAAATACAAGTATCCACGTGAAGCCAGCAGCCCCAAACAGTCCCAAAAATCATCCCAAAACCAGTCCTAAACAACCACCCAAAAACAGTCTAAACCAGTCCTAAAAATAATAGCTAAAAACAGTGAACAACAATCCAAATAATTCAAAAAAACAGTGAGCAATATCACCGAAAAACAGTCCCAAGATCACTCAAAATAGTAAGCCAAAACTGCAGTCCAAAACAGCAAAGAATACAGAGAAATAACGGCTCAAAAATAGCAAAATAGTGGATGAAAACATTGAACCAGTGAACCAGAGAAGTTACGGAGCATTAACCCTTCCGGCGACGACGTAACGAACTTCCGAGGAGCAACTTAAAAGGTAAGAACTAAGGGCCCCCTTTATTATTTATGTTTTAAATTATTCCTTATCGATCACTCGTTTGATTGACCGGTGCGTAATCACACGCGTATAACGCAAGCGTATGTATCGTTCAAGTAGTATAAAAGTATCGATCACACGAGGACTTAATACCTAATCTATTGATTTTATGAGGTCAAATGATTACTAGTATCTAACAAGTTGATTGATTGATTTGAAATGGTGATGATTTTGAATTTAAAAACAAGTAAATAAAATTGCACGAAAGTAGGTGTAGGCATTGTATTTTTGCATGTGAAACCCGATGATGAGTCTCATTTGGAGGCACTACCTTTTGAGTCACGGAAGCCGCGGGAAACAGATATCGGAAGGGGAAATTCAGAATAAACAAGGTTCATTGTTTTCGTTCGTGCTGCGTTCATGTATACGTTCGAACGCCAAACAGATTGCGGGCGTTCGTGTCGCGTTCGAGGAAGCGTTCGAACGGTGTCGGTAATTCTGGTTTTGTTGCTAGCCTCACACCCAAACCCAATTAGCTCCCCAAAGCCCATAGAACACATCTCAATTTAATTAAATTAAACATTAAATATTAAATAAAATATTTAAACCATTTACCAATTAAATAAAACACAAAATATAATCATACCTAATAAAGATAAATCAAATATATTAACTTCCTAACTAAACAAATCACATACTAAATTAAAAAGATGTCATGCCTAATTAAAATCAATCATAACCAATTAATGATATTGACTTCCTATTCTAGCCAAGATTTGTCCCCCCTCAATCTTTGACTTTCCTTGCTCAAACACCAAATCATATCTCTTTTTAATGCCAAAATCCCTTCCTTGTGAGACAAGGTGAAGCCCTAACCCTTCTCTATATAAACAACCCCCAACCAAAGCCATCCTCTCCTTCACACAATATCATTCACGGTAATAGCATAAAGAAGTAAAAACAATTTCTCTCCTACACCTCCTTTAATAACCAAAGCACACATATCTCTCAAATCACACCTAAGACACTCCTCCAAGCCTTCTGTTGCACGCCCAAGAGACCTCCAAACTCTCCTATTGCCGCACAATACCCTATCCAAACAGTTCAATCCGTAGCCCACTTACACAAACCGAAACTGACCAAACCAGTCCCTAAATCACACCCAAACAACAGTAATTTAACCCCTAAAACAGCAGCAAAATACACTTAAAAAACATTCCCTATAAACCTTAAAGTAGTAACATAAAAAACTGCACTCCTATTAGCCCTTAACAGCCCTTAAAATCCTTAAAACAGTAACATAAAAAAACCGCATTCATAATCCTTAAAATAATCACACAAGACTACACTAAAAACCCACACAAAACTCGGAACAATCCGTTGAAACGTCTGTAGACAACAGAACCTGGGCGACGCTGTTCTAGGCTCGCGGCCTAGTTGGGAGTACGAAATAACATGGAGTCGCCACCCGGTGTGAACCGGGACAAAGATTTAAGGCCGCACTCACCCCTCGCAAGGGAAGACCTCAAACCGTTGGGTTCGGAATGGTCACTTACTTATGTCACTTGTGATGATATAATTTGTGCAATGAATCAACCAAGTCTACTCAATAATCATACTCAAGGGTACTTAGATCTAACATGCTTTCATCCAAATAACTCCACGCAATGTAACACAACAAGCATATTGAACCATTAAATCAACATGTATAAATCAGTATCCAAACACATCACAACCTAATAACATGCATAAGGAACAACCTAAATATGCTTTAACAGAATAAATAACAAACTAAATTAAACCATGCTTTAAATAATAAAGAAATAACCTAAAGACTATGACATGCTCAAATACAAATTTGGATGAGACGAGATACGTGTATCTTAAGTGGTACGTGGCGTTGCATCCTGAGTGCAGAGCGCAATACCATCCATTCGGAATCGGCTACGGAATTTACGTCCGGGTTTCCATCCGATATACCACAAAAGAGAACACACATCCCGCTCATCTAACAATCACATCATGCCTCAAACGACTCTCATGTAATAATATTTTAAAATAAATAAAATAAAACGAAAGAAGATAAGTAAGAAGGTGCCCTCAGGTCTAACCTCTTTTGTTGTCTCACGAAAGGGCGTTACACGTCCGTTGGAAGGGTGAACCACAACTCTTTTGGTTCACTAATCCAACTTTTCTCCTCGCTGTTTCGCTGTTTGGGCTGCTGTTTTCACTCCGTTTCGCTGCTGTTTTTGTTGTATTTTCTGGTCAATGTTTATTGTAATTAGGGGACTGTTTTGGCGGTTTTTTTAGGGGAAGTTTTGGGTTAATTGGGGGATTGTTTTGGGCATTTTTTTGATATAGTTTTAAGGTTTATTGGAGGGCAGTTTTTTGGCTGGTTGTGTCGTGAATATGGGGGGCGTAGAGCTGTGTAGAATTGGTGTTAGTTCGTGAGTGAACTGAGGCGTGAAGCGTGGCTGCGTTGATCAGGTGCGTGTGTGCTGATTTGAAGGCTGTGAGCAGTCTTGTGTAGCGTGATGAGTGGAGGGGCAGGCATGCAGGCTAGTGGTGCTGGCGTGATGAGAGTAAGGGCAAAAGAAGGGCTGTGACATGTTTAAGGATGAGTGTGCTAAAGTGGGACAATGCGCTGAGTTGTTGGTGGCTGCCTTTGGTTAGTGGGCTACGTGGATAATTTAAGGGGCGTTAGGTGGCGTTGAGTGATGATAAGCAGGTGGCGCGATTGGAATTTTGGTGAGAGGGAGTTGATTGAGTATTTGGTGAAGAAGGCAGTGAGTAAGGGGGCAGAGGATGTGTGTTGAGGGCTGTTCCGAGAAGGGTGTTCAGGGTTTTTAGGTTTGTTTGTGATTTTGTAAGAATGAGCCAGCCAGCCATGGATTTGAATGTGTGGAGAAAGGTTATTTTTATAGGCCAAGGGAAGGGGTTTACCTGTTGGAGAAGGAATATGATTTGTGTGTTTTAAAGGGGATATCTTTTAATTTAGTATGTGATAAGGAAATCTTTTAATTTGGGGAAGTGTGATTTATGTATTTTAGGAAAGGGATTTAATTTAATTTAGGAAGGTGATTTAATTAAATTAGGAATGTGTTTTATTTAAATTAGGAATTTTATTTTATTTAATTTCAAGTTCAATTTAATTGGTGAATGTGATTTAATTTAATTTAAGTTTAATTTAATTGGTTTTAATTGTTTATTTGTGAGCTGTGTTTTAAATATTTTAATTATTTAATTTGTGAGATGTGTTTTAATGGTTTGGTGTGTTTAAAAACAGAGGTCCAACAAGCAAACCCGAAGCGAAACAAGCGAGTTAAATCTGACAAAATGCTAATTTCCAACTTTACCCTTCCAACGTCCGTTTCCCGCGGCTTTGACAACTAAAGAGGTAGTGTCTCCAAACGAGACTCATCATCGGGGATATGCAAAAATACAATGCCTACAGTCGCCCCCACTTTGATGGGACATGTGTAGTGTGTGACAATGACAATCCTATCAAAGTACGTGGAATGCATTTTTACTTACTTGGCTCGCCAGCTGTCACCTGGTCTGCCTGCTGTGCTGAGTTGATAGTGCTAAACCCCGTACCTAGGGTGTCGCGGTAGTCCACAATGCCAAACTTGGCGTGCTAAACCTCGTACCTAGGGTGTCGCGGTAGTCCACATACTCCACAGTAGTCCACATAGTCCACATACTCCTCGGTAGTCCACGGTAGTCCACATAGTCCACATACTCCACGGTAGTCCACGGTAGTCCACATACTCCACGGTAGTCCACATAGTCCACATACTCCTCGGTAGTCCACGGTAGTCCACATAGTCCTCGGTAGTCCACATAGTCTATATACTCCTTGGTAGTCCACGGTAGTCCACATAGTCCACATACTCCACGGTAGTCCACGGTAGTCCACATACTCCACGGTAGTCCACGGTAGTCCACATAGTCCACATACTCCTCGGTAGTCCACGGTAGTCCACATACTCCTCGGTAGTCCACATAGTCCACATACTCCACGGTAGTCCACATATTCCACGGTAGTCCTCGGTAGTCCACATAATCCGCATAGTCCATGGCAGTCCACGGTAATCCACGGTAGTCCTCGGTAGTCCACATAGTCCACGGTAGTCCACGGTAGTCCTCGGTTGTCCACATAATCCACATAGTCCACATGCCGTACCTGGCGTGCTAACCCCGTACCTTGGGTGTCGCTGTGGTCTGAATGCCAACCCCGTACCTAGGGTGTCACAGTTGCGTCTCCGTACCTAGAGTGCCGCAATTGTCTGAATGCTAACCCCGCAATTGCTGATTCTGGTTGGCTTGTCTTTGCCGCTTTCTCCTTTTTGTTCTTTGAAACCTGTGAATACAAAACAAAACAAACACAAAAAGAATGCAAAATATGTTACGTGTATGCATGCATGCATGAATGAATTTCCTATTCCGCTGGGTTAGGTCTTCCACCAGTTCTCCAGGTGATTGCTCAGTCCCTGATTCGCGATATGGGAGACTGGTCGCCCCCAGTCTTGTTTTACCTTTTTTCTCTGCTGTTTGCACTTGGTCAAGATGAACCACATGGTGGGCCCTTCCATTTCATCACACTGTATCACATGCTACGAAATAGTCCCAATAGTTATACATATCATTGTCCTCAAAATATGCTCAGTAATGAAACCAGAGAACCTTCAAAACATTCGATGCAACTCAAATCCAAGTCTTTGAACAAATGATCTATGCCAGACTCAAAGTGTGTGTGTGCAAAGGTTCTTTTACGGCTTAATCCTTGGGTAAGCTAACTCGATGATTTCGTTTCAAAAATCGGGATCGATGGGTCAAACCAACCTAGATGTCTCAGTTAGGGTCTGCAATTGCTTTTTCGTGCTCAATGTAGTATGGTCTTCTTTCTCTTTTTTTTTTTTTTCATTTTGAACTTCTTCTTTCTCTTTTTTCAACACACCTACCCTTTAAGGTAGCATTTCTCCTCATGGTGGTCCTAATACTCGCCCATGGGTAGCTTCACGCTTATCGATTATAGGTGGTTCAATTCTTTCCTTTAGAGACCTTTTCTTTCATTTTCAACCATACCACACATCATAACATAAGCAAATCAAGATAGACATCTAAGCAAACGGTCATTCACCGACCTATAATTTCTTCAACTAGTCACCTTGCCAGTTACTCAGGTTTTCACCGCTAAGAACCTATAGTGGAGTGTTTACGAGTCTAACATAGATCAATCACTCAAAGTATCAGATAAAAGCACATCAATGGTTTATCGTTTCTAAAATTTCACCCTAAAGCAATCAATTTCATCATCGGACTTATGTCTAACTATCAAGGACTAAAAACAAACAATTTTTTTTTGTCACTTTTTCTTTCTTTTTTCTTTTTTTTTCTTTTTTCTTTTTTTCTTTTTTTCGTCTTTTTCTTTTTTCTTTTTTTTTTTTTTCTTTTTTTTTTCTTTTTTTTTGGGCCCACCATAGTCTTTCTATCATTGCAGTAAAGTTCTCTGTTTCTCGATTTCCTTTTTCCCGATGTCAATGTTTGCTAAACTCTTCTTTGACAAGTCTTTCTTTTTTCTAACCCAACGGATATCTATGATGGCTTTTAAGACACGAGGGTTAACATAAAGCATGTATGCATGAGATGCATGGGATGTATAAGACATAATATGCATGGGGTTATCCAAATCGTAAAGGGTGGCCCCAATAGGTCATACGGCTATGGTTCATATTTGGGTTTACGGGAGTGTGGACAAAGGCTCTCGTTTGACGAAGGATTACCCACAACTAGGACTCCCCACTCAAGGGTTCAAGCGACCAAGTGAGTGCACCTTTTTTATACCTCACGGTACGTGCCAATGAGTTACGGTGTGTGACTAACTGTCGAATGGATTTCCCGTTGTAGATTCCCCAGAGGGAGGGTGGAGCGAGGCTCTCTTAAGTACCCAAGCCCCTTAGGCTCTTATCGCTTGGTGTCAAGAATAAACAACGAGTCTTCCAACTAGTTTGTCACAACGAGCTACAAGTAATGATTATCTCGGTGTCTTCACAGCTTTTCCTTATAAAAAGGTAGTGAGTGAAGGAAGACATCGAACCATTACCTAGCCTTAACAATGCCTTTGATTACACCCCTTTCAACTCACTATAGAAACGATTAACTAAAGCACAAATCATAAACATCACAAGACATGATTTCGGGGCCGATTCAAAATGTCCCCAGTGGAGTCGCCAGACTGTAGACAACAGAACCTGGGCGACGCTGTTCTAGGCTCGCGGCCTAGTTGGGAGTACGAAATAACATGAAGTCGCCACCCGGTGTGAACCGGGACAAAAATTTAAGGCCGCACTCACCCCTCGCAAGGGAAGACCTCAAACTGTTAGGTTCGGAATGGTCCCTTACTTATATCACTTGTGATGATATAATTTGTGCAATGAATCAACCAAGTCTACTCAATAATCATGCTCAAGGGTACTTAGATCTAACATGCTTTCATCCAAATAACTCCACGCAATGTAACACAACAAGCATATTGAACCATTAAATCAACATGTATAAATCAGTATCCAAACACATCATAACCTAATAACATGCATAAGGAACAACCTAAATATGCTTTAACAGATAAATAACAAACTAAATTAAACCATCCTTTAAATAATAAAGGAATAACCTAAAGACTATGACATGCTCAAATACAAATTTGGATGAGACGAGATACGTATATCTTCAGTGGTACGTGGCGTTGTATCCTGAGTGCAGACCGCAATACCGTCCATTCGGAATCGGCTACGGAATTTACGTCCGGGTTTCCATCCGATATACCACAAAAGGGAACACACATCCCGCTCATCCAACAATCACATCATGCCTCAAACGACTCTCATGTAATAATATTTTAAAATAAATAAAATAAAACGAAAGAAGATAAGTAAGAAGGTGCCCTCAGCATTTACTTTTCAGTAATTTACTTTCAGCATTTACTTTTCAGCATTTAATTTTCAGTATTTAATTTTAGCATTTACTTTCCGTCAATTACTTTTCAGCAATTTAATTTTCAGCATTTTACTTTATGTCTTTTATTTTATTTAAGTTTTTACTAGCGCTAGTTATGTGTCGTAACTAAGTTAGTTATCTGGGGTTGTGATGAATTCTAATATCACCGTTTATAAGGGGTTATTTTATAGTTTCGGTAATTTAAAGGTTTACTTATTAAGTCTTAAGCTTAATGCTTCTTGTTGTCTGATCACCAATAAGATATATTTGGTAAATCTAAAATAAATTTGACAAAGGAATTTTAGGTTTCAGCCTTAGACTTAATAGCCCACGATCTTCCTTGAGGATAGATAACCCTTTAATAGATTTCCTTACAGGATAGACATATACCTGTCAGGCGGGGGTAGCCATAATTGGAACTTAAACTTAATGAATCCATATAATTTGGTTGACATAGACATATGGGTTAAATGGGTATTTGTGTCTGACCATCGACAGAGGCTTTTGCATAATTTAGTGTTCCAAGTTAGTAAACCAATTTATTACACAAACATGAAATAACCACTTCATCTTTTAAAAGATAGTAGAAAGATTCACAACCCTAGATAGTTTTTAATATTGAATTTTCTTAAACCCACCTTCATGTAATTTTATTTACTTGTTTTTAAAATTAAAATATTCACCATTTCAAATCAATCAATCAACCTGTTAGATACTAGTAATCATTTGACCTCATAAAATTAATAGTTTAGGTATTAAGTCCTCGTGGGATCGATAATTTTTATACTACTTGAACGATACGTGTGCTTGCGTTATACGCATGTGTTTACGCCGGTCAAGTTTTTGGCGCCGTTGCCTGGGACTTATTTATCTTTCACTATTAGTTTAGAGTTTTGATACCTTTACTTGTATCTAATTTCTTTTTACTTATTGTTTTTGTTTTCTTTTGTTTCAGATTCTCAGATCCTTTATGAGACGAACTTGAAACTTTGAACTCCGACCGCTTGACCCAGAAATTGAAAGATCCATCAGACAGTTAAGAAGGGAAAGGCGAGAAGGCCAAGAAGCTTTAGTCAACATGGAACCTGGACCTTTGGAGGTTGCACCACCAATTCCCTTTCGAGACAGAACTATTTCGGTGGTTGACAGACTCATTTCTTGTATTGTACTTCCTCCATTACCAGCAAATGCGGGTGACATCAAAACATGCATTCAGATGATACAGCAGTCAGTTCAGTTTGGGGGGAATGCAACTGAAGATCCTAAAGCCCACATCAACAACTTCCTGGAAGTTTGCGGCACTTTCAATTACAACCGAGAAGCTGAAGAAGCAATGAGACTGCGTATTTTCCCATACTCCTTGAAGGACAGAGCTAAAGCTTTGCTACATTCACTACCAGCAGGTTCCATCACAACTTGGAACATTTTAGCCACCAAATTTCTTGCAAAGTACTTTCCACCAGCCAGAACTGGAAAGCTGAGGAATGACATCACATCCTTTGTGCAACATGACTCAGAAACTCTCTACGAAGCTTGGGAAAGGTACAAAGATTTGCTCCGGAAACGTCCTCACCATGAGATTCCAAAATGGCTTCAAGTCCAAACCTTCTATAATGGACTTTCTCGACTGATGAGAACCATAATCGATCTGCTGCTGGAGGAGCTTTAATGGAAAAATGAGAAGATCATGGACCTAATCGAAGAAATGGCCAACAACAATTCCTTGTGGCCAACAGAAAGGAGAATGATCCAAAGAATTGCAGGAATTTATGAAAGTGGATCCAATACAGCAGTCAACGCCAAGCTAGATCAGATATGGAAATTCATGGAGACTCTCAGCACTGGATCCACAAGTTCACCATATGGAGGAGCACCAGAACCAAACCAACTTGAAGAGACGGTGAATTATGTCAACAATTTCAACAGACAGGGGAACAATCTATATTCCAACACCTACAACCCAAGGTGGAGGAATCATCTCAATTTTTCATTGAGCAACAATTTAGGACAAAAGAACAATCTACCTCCTGGATTCCAACAGCAGAACTATCCACCACCAGGATTTCAACAACAGAACAAAGGCCAGAAACATGAAAAAGAACCAGAAATGAAAGAATGGATTGCAGAGATGTTCAAAAAGCAACAAGCAGCATATGATGCTATCTTTCAGAGCCAATCTGCTTCCATCAAAGCACTGGAGAGTCAAATCGGACAACTGGCCAATGCTCAAAATTACAGACCGCCAGGTAATCTTCCCAGCAATACAAAACCAAATCCAAGGAACCAAGGGAAGGAACAATGTGAAGCCATTACTTTGAAAAGCGGTACTGAAATCAACAAAGATGTTGGAATCAAGGTATCCAAAGAAGAAGTTCCAAAAGAAGTAGAACAACAGATTGAGGAAAAAGAAGCAAAGGAAAAAGAATCAGAAACTCCACCTCCACCTTTTCCACAGCGACTTCAGAAAAACAAACTGGACAAGCAGTTTGCTCGATTCCTGGAGGTGTTCAAAAAGCTGCATATCAACATCCCATTCGCAGAAGCGTTGGAAGAAATGCCCAGCTATGTTAAATTCATGAAAGATATTCTTTCAGGAAAACGGAGATTGGGAGACTACGAGACAGTTGCATTGAAGGAAGAATGCAGTGCCAATATTCATAGGAAACTTCCCCCAAAGATGAAAGATCCTGGCAGTTTCACTGTCCCATACACCATTAGAGAACACTATATCGGTAAGGCTTTATGTGACTTAGGTGTAAGTGTTAATTTGATGCCTTTTTCTATTTACAGGAAACTGTAAATTGGAGAAGCAATGCCTACCTCAGTCTCAGTACAACTTGCTGATCGAACGCTCACATTTCCAAGAGGTGTTGTTGAAGATGTGCTGGTCAAAGTCGACAAACTCATTCTTCCAGCAGATTTCATTATCCTTGACATGGAAGAAGACGAAGATCATTCTTGGCGACATAATGAACTGTGATTGATGTACAAAAAGGAGAACTAACCATGAAAGTTCAGGACCAAGAAGTTACTTTCAATGTTTTCACAGCAATGAAATTCCCGAGCGATGAAAAGGAAGAAGAATGCTTCAGAGTTGATGTTGTTGATAGTATCGTTCAGGATACTGAGCTAAATCCCATGGATACACTTGAAGCTTGCATCACCAACATGACTGATAGCAAGCTAGATGTTGAAATCCTGGAATGTATCAACTACCTTGACAAACCATTCCGATTCAAATCAACACCACCAGTTGAAAGCTTGGAACTTCCAAAGAAAGATCGAATTAAGCCTTCGATTGAAGATCCACCACAGCTGGAGCTGAAGTTACTTCCGAGCCATCTCAGGTATGCATTTCTTGGAAACTCTTCTGAATTACCTGTTATTATTTCTTCTTCACTAACATTGGAGTAGGAAGAAAAGTTACTGAGGGTATTACGAGAGCACAAAAGAGCCATTGGCTGGACTATAACAGAAATTCGAGGCATTAGTCCATCATTTTGCATACACAAGATTATGATGAATGATGAGTACAAACCCACAGTGGAACATCAACGGAGACTCAACCTAATCATGAAGGAGTTGTAAAGAAAGAAATCATCAAATGGTTGGATGCTGGCATCATTTACCCCATCTCAGATAGTACTTGGGTGAGTCATATGCAGTGTGTGCCGAAGAAAGGAGGAACCACTATGGTTACCAATGAAAAAATGAGGTAATCCCAACCAGAACGGTGACTGGATGGAGAATATGCATGGACTATCTAAAGCTGAACAAAGCAACACGAAAAGACCATTTTCCGCTACCATTAATTGACCAGATGTTAGACAGATTGGCGGGAAATGAGTACTATTGTTTTCTGGATGGATATTCAGGGTACAATCAGATTGCCATCGCACCAGAAGACCAGGAGAAAACTATCTTTACATGTCCCTATGGTACTTTTGCTTTCCGCAGAATGCCATTTGGATTATGTAATGCCCCTGCTACATTTCAGCTTTGCATGATGGCCATCTTCTCAGACATGCTGGAGCAGAGTATGGAGGTTTTTATGGATGACTTTTCTGTGTTTGGAGATTCTTTTGACCACTACTTGCAAAATTTGGAACATGTGTTACAAAGGTGCGAAGATACAAACCTGGTGCTCAATTGGGAGAAATGCCATTTCATGGTACATGAGGGCATTGTTCTTGCACACCGGATCTCACAAAAAGGAATCGAGGTAGACAAAGCAAAGATTGAAACAATTGAAAAACTACCTCCACCGACATCTGTCAAAGGGATTCGGAGCTCTCTCGAACATGTAGGTTTTTATAGGAGATTTATCAAAGACTTTTCAAAATTGCTAAACCTCTTTGCAATCTTCTGGAGAAGGATGTGCCTTTCAACTTCACCAAAGAATGCCAGGAAGCTTTTGAGATCTTAAAAAAAAACTGATTTCTGCCCCCATCATTGTAGCACCAGACTGGACCATTCCATTTGAAGTAATGTGTGATGCTAGTGATTTTGCTGTAGGTGCAGTTTTGGGACAACACAAAGTAAAAATTTTCCACACCATTTACTACTCCAGCAGAACTTTGAATGAAGCTCAACTCAACTACACAACCACTGAAAAGGAGTTGCTCGCAGTTGTATACGCTTTTGACAAATTCCGCTCTTATCTGCTGGGTCCCAAAGTGGTGGTCTACACAGATCATTCAGCAATCAAATATCTGATCACGAAGAAAGATACCAAACCCAGATTGATCCGTTGGATACTTCTTCTGCAAGAATTTGACGTGGAGATCAAAGACAGGAAATGGACAAAAAACCAAGTGGCAGATCATCTATCAAGGCTCGAGAATGGAGAAACAACTGGCAAAGATCTGTTAATCAAAGAAACTTTTCCAGATGAACACCAGTTTGCCATGAAACAACAATATGCCCCTTGGTATGCTGACTATGTCAACTATATTGTGTCAGGAAAATGGTCGTTGGAATGGACAACTTAGCAACAGAAGAAATTCTTCAAAGAAGTCAAGCACTATGTCTGGGATGAGCCGTACCTGTTCAAACGGTGTGCTGATCAATTATTGAGACGATGTGTTCCACAAGAGGAGGTCCACAGTGTTCTGCAACACTGTCATTCGTCACCATACGGCAGACACTTCAGCAGAAATAAAATTGCAGCCAAAGTCCTACAATTAGGTTTGTTATGGCCCACTCTTTTTAAAGATGCTTATCATTTTGCTCTTCAATGTGACAGGTGCCAGAGAATGGGGAATATTTCGAAGAGAAATGAATGACCGTTGCAAAACATTCTGGAAGTGGAGATATTCGATGTGTGAGGTATAGATTTCATGGGACCCTTTGTTCCATCATTCAGAAACCTTTACATCTTGGTTGCTGTAGACTACGTCTCCAAATGGGTTGAAGCAATCACACTACCATCCAATGATTCAAAAGTGGTGATCAAATTCCTGAAAAAGAATATTTTCACTCGGTTTGGAACACCTCGGGCAATTATCAGTGATGGTGGCTCATATTTCTGTAACAGATACTTTGATGCACTCCTATCCAAATATGGGGTTACTCACAAGGTTGCCACTGCTTACCATCCACAGTCAAACGGACAGGTTGAAGTTTCAAACAGGGAAATCAAAAGAATCTTGGAGAGAACTGTTGGATCAACAAGGAAAGATTGGTCTACAAAACTAGATGATGCATTATGGGCCTACCAAATAGCTTACAAGACACCTATTGGTATGTCCCCATATCGATTGGTGTTTGGAAAAGTGTGCCATCTGCCAGTTGAGCTTGAACACAAGGCGTACTGGGCACTGAAGAATTTGAATCTCGATTCACAAGCTGCAGGAGAGAAACGACTTCACCAACTCAACGAATTGGAGGAATTTCGCTTACAGGCTTATGAGAATGCCAGATTTTACAAAGAAAAAACCAAGAAATGGCATGATCGAAAAATAGTGCACAGATAGTTGGAACCAAGGCAACAAGTGTTGTTGTACAATTCACGGTTGAAACTGTTCCCTGGAAAGTTGAAATCAAGGTGGTCAGGTCCATTTGTGATCACTCAGGTTTTACCATATGGAGCTGTTGAGTTACTGGATCCAACACCAACGAAACATTCAAGGTTAACAGTCAGCGTGTTAAGCACTACTGGGGATAATCATTTGAGCGACAAAAAGAAAGTGTCACACTTTCAGATCCAGCCTAACATTCAAGAAGTCACGTCTAGTTGTCGATGTTAAACTTAGCGCTAGCAGAGAGGCAACCCATGCAATTTGTGTATATATTATGATCTGGTGTGTTTTATTTTTGTGTGTTTAATTTTTGCAGGTAAAGTCATTTCACGATGGAAGAAGCTCTCGCAAATCTTCGCAAGCAATTTCCTTCTCTCCCTCAAAAATCTATGATGAAAGTCTACAAAGATCGCTTAGAACTGATGAGATTACTAACGATCCATGGTGTTCATAATGATATTCGTTGGGTAATTGAAGCACTGGTCCGAATGGCAGGTGAGTCTTCTGACTCTTTTATTTCATATTTGCCTGGTTTAGGAAGAAGCAAATATACTAAAAAGAGAATAGCCAAAAGAATGTGTGTTTGTTATAAATGTGCTCGTATGAATTGCAATACTCGTTGTCGTTCTTTAGGAATGATGTCTGATAATCGCGAAGATAAAATTAAATTCATTAGGGATGGCTTGAGTAAGGAGTCTTTAGATGATATATCTTCGACTCTTGAGACGCATCCCAGTGGATATGTTTACATAGCATTCGTAAATTACATACACAATTTCAAAAAGAAAGACAACAGTTAAGTCTCAGGAATCTGACTCAAAAAGACCATGTTTGCCAATTTATAAGAAAATTGGATGGGAAGCTTGTTCCTGACGCATAGACGTCAATCAAGCCGCTACTTTTCTTGTACATATTATATCTATTTGTCTTTTCCTAATAATTGTAATTTGTTTTGTTGTTTTCTTTTAATTTTCTCCGACAGGATCCAGACCTTTTTGACTATCACGATTTATTTTACTGTTTAACTAATAATTGTCATTTGGCAGGTACTAGTGTTATTATTTTACTCACCCTTTTTCAGATGTTATAAATTCAACTCATCATTGCACTTTTGAAGACATCCAGAGTAAAACATGGAAGCCACTTCAAGAAGACGAGTTGAAAACATCTGTGTGTTTTGCGGTACTAGTGTTGGTGTTAAGCCACAATACGTAGAAGCAGCATATGAATTGGGTCGAGTCTTAGCAGCAAGGAATATGCACTTAGTATATGGCAGTGGCAATCTTGGACTAATTGGGATCGTTTCAAAGGCCTTACAGGAAGGAGACAGTCACGTTTAGGGAATCATCCCAAAACCCTTGGCAGAGGAAAATCTTAATGGACCATCAAAGAGAAGAGCTAATTGTGCCAGGTATGTCTGAACGACTGGTAGAAATTATTAAATGTGTTGATGCTTTTATTGCTTTGCCAGGTGGCTTGGGTACATTGGAGGAAATTTTTACAATATTATCTTGGGCAAACTTGAACATACACCAGAAACCACTTGGACTGTACAACATTGAAGGATTTTATGATTTTCTTTGTGTGTTTCTTGATGATGCCCAGAGAAATGGGTTCGTGACAAAACCTATGAGAGAAATCCTCTTTACTGCCAGAACTGCTACGAATCTAATTGACCAAATCTTAGCCTATGAACTACAAATTGACCCTATCATTTCAAAGATAAATTGGTCCGAGGACGGTCGTGGTAAGAAGCAACGGATTAATCTGGATCTTAACCTTTAACTTTTCGTGTAGAATTTTAGTTAACCAGGTACTATCTTCTAAACTCTTCTTCTATTGTTTAAGACATTGGGGACAATGTCTCATTTAGGTTTGGGGGAAGAAATTAGTTGATTAGTATCTTGTTTTTAGTTGTGTGTTGTTTTTATTTTTAGACTAAAATTTTTCGAAAAAAAAAATTGAAAAATTTTCAAAAATTACAAAAATATTTTGCGTTTTTGTGTTTTTATTTTGACTAAAAAGGTAAAATTGGTAAGAGATAGCTGAGTAAGGAGTTTCCACTCCTGAGACGTATCTCAAACCTAATTCGGAACAAGTTAATTTTTGTTTATTTCCTTTTGCATTATTTAATTTGTGAATTCTCCATAATACTGACTAAAATGGATCTTCATATGCTCAGTTAGCAGGTATTATCAACATGCATAGAAACATACGGACATGAGCTATAATTGAAAAGTTTGTAATATTCAGTGCTCTAGTTTAATTGGAGGCAGCATCTCAAAAAGTGATGGAGTAAAAAAAAATCTGAGATCCAAGTTATTAAGTCTGTAAGGGTGTTTTAATACCTAGTGCCCTAAAACCAACTGGTTTGGGAGTCACTGGCCCAAAGCTCGCTATATGGATCAAAGATGCTGCAAATATATATATATATATATGAAGTCTGAGTAATTAAGTCCGTAGGGGTGTCTTAACACCTGGTGCCCTAAAGCCAACTGGTTTGGGAGCCACCGACCCAACACTCGCTACATAGATGGAAGATATTGTATATAAATAAAAAAAAATCAAAAATCAAAGAAAAAAATCAGAAAAATCAGAAAAATTATTCCATTGCTGCAAAAAAATGTGAATTCTGATAAAACTGTAGGACAAAAATATTACTCTCTTATCAACTGCACTTGTGACTGTTGTGGGCAAAAATGAGTTGATTAATATTTTGTCGGCTGTGCATATGGAGAATGGTAAATATAATCGGAGAATTTACTTATTCAGTAATTTAGAAAGAAAGAAAACAAGTAGTAACTTGGAGTAGAAGTTTCACCTGATTAGTCAATAACTTCTTTATTCTATTTTCTCTTGTCTTTTTACTTTTGTGTGCATTAGTTTTATTATCTTTTTACTTTTATAAAACGTTTGTGGGTATCTGTTAGGTTTGGGGGTGTGATGAACGGAAAATATATCAATATTTTCCGCCCCTTTAACTTAATATTTTGTTTAGTTAATCGGGTTTGATGAACGTTTGATGTATTTTATTTTATTTTGCAGATAAAATAATATCGGGTCTCAATGAAATCATTTAGGATGAAATATGGGTCAAATAATGGCAATTATTGGACTTGATGTTTTAATTTTGGAGATTGGAAACTCGAAAGGGCGTTTTTGACGAAGTGCAGTTTTGGAAATTACAGTTTTGGCGCATCTGTCGTATTTTAGGCATAACTTTTACTCCGATATCGGATTAAGCTGATTCAAGTTCCAGATTAAAGAAGACACAAAGATCTACAGTTTTGAAAGAAAAAATATTTTCGAATTCTGAAGATTTCATGACCGAAATTAATGAACCATCCAGAAGTGTGTGATGTGTAATTATTAAAGTCAATATCAATCATTTTCAAAGCAAAAATAAATTAATAAATAATTAATAAAAATTATCAAATCACCACCAAACAAGATAAGAAATTAGTGGGGCAATTATGGATTTGGTGGAGTAATTAGTGGAGAAATTAAAAATGGATTTGGTGGAGAATTTGATGGATGATTTGATGGAGGCAAAATTTTGCCTATAAATACCAAGTCATTTCATTTGTAAAATTCATACTTTCTTCTTTGAAATTCCTTAAGAATAAATAAGAAGATTGTATCTAGTTTGTTTATTTTCAGTTTTCAGTAATTAATTTTCGCTTTCGCACTTTATTTTCTTTACTTTTCAGTTTTTACATTCCGCAATTTACTTTTACACACAAACATTTTCTTTCTTTACTTTTGCAGTTTTTATTTTTTCAAGCAATCAGGAGGTAATTATCCATTGTTGGGGTGAAAGGTAAAGCTTTTATTATTGTTATTTAGATTAATCTCCCTTAATTATAATATATAAACGATTTAAAACCTGACTTATCTAAATCCATTTTTGAAACAAGTTAATTTTTGTTTATTTCATTTTAAATTATTTAATTTGTGAATTCTCCATAAAACGGACTAAAATGGATCTTCATATGCTCAGTTGACAGGTATTATCAACATATATAGTAACATATTGAAAAGTTTGTAATATTCAGTGCACTAGTTTAATTGGAGGAAACATCTCAAAAAGCAGTGGAGTAAAAAAAAAAAAAAAATTCCGAGATCCGAGTTATTAAGTCTGTAAGGGTGTTTTAACACCTAGTGCCCTAAAACCAACTGGTTTGGGAGTCACTGGCCCAAATCTCGCTACATGGATCAAAGATGCTGCAAAAATATATATATATATATATATATATATATATATATATATATCTGAAATCTGAGTAATTAAGTCCGTAAGGGGTGTCTTAACACCTGGTGCCCTAAAAGCCAACTGGTTTGGGAGCCACCGACCCAACACTCTTTACATAGATGGAAGATATTGTATATAAATAATAAAAAATCAAAGAAAAAATCAGAAAAATCAGAAAAATTATTCCATTGCTACCAAAAGGTGTGAAATCTGATAGAACTTTAGGACAAAAATATTACTCTCTTATCAACTGCACTTATGACTGTTGTGGGCAAAAATGTGTTGATCAATATCTTGTTAGATGTATATATGAAGAATGGTAAAAATAATCGGAGAATTTACTTATTCTGTAATTTAGAAAGAAACAAAACAACTAGTAACTTGGAGTAGAAGTTTCACCTGATTAGTCACTAACTTCTTTATTCTCTTTTCTCTTGTCTTTTTGCTTTTGTGTGCATTAGTTTTACTACCTTTTTACTTTTGTAAAATGTTTGTGGGTATCATTGTTGTAAACCCTCACGAGACTACAACTCGTCCACTAGGGACACCTAGGGGTTTAATGGCTTGTTGCATATGCTAAATGCAACCGTGATCCCTACGAAAGTGGATTAGTGAATTTATTTATGTTTTGCTCGAGGACTAGCAAAATGTTAGGTTTGGGGGTGTGATGAGTGGTAAATCTATCACTATTTCCCACTCATTTAACCTAATAATTTGTATAGTTTCTTGAGTTTTGTGAATATTTTGATGTGTTTTGTGTTATTTTGTAGATAAATAAAGTTTCAGGACATTCTGGAGGTGATTTGGGCCAAAACAGTGAAAATTGGATGAAAAGGGCATTTTGGTAAATTCCCGCGTCGCGACGCCAATACCTTCAGCATCGCGACGCCTAACATGCACCGAACAGTGCTAACGTGCGCCGGGTCTACAAATCAGAATCTGAGAAAAATTTGACTTTGCTAAAATGTGTCGTGCCACGTGTCACCATCAAGCCGATCTGCTAACATGCGTCGTGCCACGTGTCAGCATCCTACGGTTCCGACAGTCATCATCGCCACGTGTGCCACATGGCATCCTATGTGTCTCCATGTCATCAACCACGTCAGGAAGTCAACAAGTCAAAATTGCCACGTGTCGTGCCACATCATCATCAGCCAATCAGGATGTGCCACGTGTCGCAATCCTACGGTGCCGACAGTCTCTTTCCCATGTGTCGCCATGTCAGCATCAATCATTGAGTATCTAATCCTTATCTGACACGTGGTGGATAAGAATCTCATCGACCAATCAGAAGCCACCACGTGTCACAATAATTGAAGCCTAACCACCTCGCCACGTATCACCTTATCAGCTTATCCAAAATCTTCAAACCGGCGAACCAGAGCGTGCACCTCGACAAAAGCTGGCGTAACGATGCTGAAGACACTGGCGTCGCGACGCTGGAAGCCTACCGAGGCCTATAAATTGAGCTCGAGATTTCAGAATTCATTGTACCACACTCTCTCTTATATTCTATCTAAAGAGAGAGTTTCTCTCTCTACTTTCTTTTAATTTTTAGTTTTTTTAGTTTTGTAATTAATTTTAATTACGTTTTGTAATAATAGTAATTTACTTGTTTTTTACTTCTTACAGTTTTTACTATTTACCATGAGGAGGTAACTTCTCCAGCTATGGTGAAAGGTAATTCTTTTACTGTTACTATTTAGATTAATCTCCCTTAAAAATAATATATTCACTATTTAAAATATTGACTTAAAAAGGATACCGCCAGATTGGTTGGTTGGTAATTCATTTTAATCTGGTTTAAACCTGACTAATAAAGGATACCGCCAGATTGGTCGGTTGGTAATTTAATTTTGGTTCCGCTTTGTGGCTGGTTGGACTTAATTTGACTTAATCAGGTTACCGCCTATATGGCTGGTTGGAAAAAGAATCACAAGTTTATATAATATTTTATGGGAGATATCTAAATTAGTAGTAGTAAAAGTAATTCCTTTTACCTTAGCATTTTATTTTATTGTAATTCACTTTTCAGTATTTACTTTACCGCATTTTTACTTTAAGTCTTTTATTTTCAAGTTTTTACTAGCCCTAGTTATGTGTTGTAACTAATTAGTTATCTGGGGTTGTGATGACTTTTAATATCACCGTTTTATAAGGGGTTAGATTAGCTTGTGTAATATAAAGATTTATTATTGAGTCTTAATCTTAATGCTTTTTCATTAACTGGCCATTAATAAAATTGATCTGATAAATCTAAAATGAACTAGACATAGGGATTTTAGGTTTTAGCCTTAGACTCAATAGCCCACGATCTTCCTTGAGGATAGATAACGCTTTAATAGATTTCCTTACAGGATAGGAATATACCTGTCGGGCGGGGGTAGCCATAATTGGAACTTAAACTTAATGAATCCAGATAATTTGGTTGACATAGACATATGGTTCAATTGGGTTAAACTGGGTATTTGTGTCTGACCATCGACAAAGGCTTTTACATAATTTAGTGTTCCAGGTTAATAAATCAATATTAATTTTATGAGGTCAAAATTAATAGATTAGGAATTAAAGGGTTATTTTTATAGATAACCCTTTAATTTAGATATCTCCCATAAATTAAAAGATGCTGCAAAAAATATATGATATATATATATCTGAAATCTGAGTAATTAAGTCCATAAGGGGTGTCTTAACACCTGGTGCTCTAAAAGCCAACTGGTTTGGGAGCCACCGACCCAACACTCGTTACATAGATGGAAGATATTGTATATAAATAAAAAAAAAATCAAAGAAAAATCAGGAAAATCAGAAAAATTATTCAATTTCTACCAAAAGGTGTGAAATCTGATAGAACTTTAGGACAAAAATTACTCTCTTATCAACTGCACTTATGACTGTTGTGGCAAAAATGAGTTGATCAATATCTTGTTAGATGTGTATATGAAGAATGGTAAAAATAATCGAGAATTTACTTATTCTGTAATTTAGAAAGAAACAAAACAACTAGTAACTTGGAGTAGAAGTTTCACCTGATTAGTCACTAACTTCTTTTCTCTTTTCTCTTGTCTTTTTGCTTTTATGTGCATTAGTTTTACTACATTTTTACTTTTGTAAAATGTTTGTGGGTATCATTGATGTAAACCCTCACGAGACTACAACTCGTCCACTAGGGATACCTAGGGGTTTAAAGGCTTGTTGCATAAGCTAAATGCAACCGTGATCCCTACGAAAGTGGCTTAGTTAATTTATTTACGTTTTGCTCGAGGACTAGCAAAATGTTAGGTTTGGGGGTGTGATGAGTGGTAAATCTATCACTATTTCCCACTCATTTAACCTAATAATTTGTATAGATTCTTGAGTCTTGTGAATATTTTGATGTGTTTTGTGTTATTTTGTAGATAAATAAAGTTTCAGGACATTCTGGAGGTGATTTGGGCCAAAACAGTGAAAATTGGACGAAAAGGGGATTTTGGTAAATTCATGCGTCGCGACTCCAATACCTTCAGCGTCGCGACGCCTAACGTGCGCCGAACAGTGCTAACGTGCGCTGGGTCCACAAATCAGAATCTGAGAAAAGTTTGACTTTGCTAAAATGCGCCGTGCCACGTGTCACCATCAAAGCCGATCTGCTAACATGCATCGTGCCACGTGTCAGCATCCTATGGTGCCGACAGTCATCATCGCCACGTGTGCCACGTGGCATCCTACGTGTCTCCATGTCATCAGCCACGTCAGGAAGTCAACAAGTCAAAATGCCACGTGTCGTGCCACATCATCATCAGCCAATCAGGAAGTGCCACGTGTCGCAATCCTACGGTGCCGACAGTCTCTTTCCCACGTGTCGCCACGTCACCGCCACGTCGGCATCAATCATTGAGTATCTAATCCGTATCTGACACGTGGCGGATAAGAATCTCATCGACCAATCAGAAGCCGCCACGTGTCACAATAATTGAAGCCTAACCACCTCGCCACGTGTCACCTTATCAGCTTTTTCATTATTTACTTTACCGCATTTTTACTTTATGTCTTTTATTTTCAAGTTTTTACTAGCCTAGTTATGTGTTGTAACTAAATTAGTTATATGGTGTTGTGATGACTTTTAATATCACCGTTTATAAGGGGTTAGATTATAACTTGTGTAATATAAAGATTTATTTATTGAGTCTTAATCTTAATGTTTTTTCATTAACTGGCCATTAATAAAATTGATCTGGTAAATCTAAAATGAACTAGACATAGGGATTTTAGGTTTCAGCCTTAGACTCAATAGCCCACGATCTTCCTTGAGGATAGATAACCCCTTAATAGATTTCCTTACATGATAGAAATATACCTGTCGGGCGGGGGTAGCCATAATTGGAACTTAAACTTAATGAATCCAGATAATTTGGTTGACATAGACATATGGTTCAATTGGGTTAAACTGGGTATTTGTGTCTGACCATCGACAGAGGCTTTTACATAATTTAGTGTTCCAGGTTAACAAATCAATATTAATTTTATGAGGTCAAAATTAATATATTAGGAATAAAGGGTTATTTTTATAGATAACCCTTTAATTTAGATATCTCTCGTAAAGTAAAAGATGCTGTAAAATCTATATATATATATAATATATATATATATATCTGAAATCTGAGTATTAAGTCCGTAAGGGGTGTCATAACACCTGGTGCTCTAAAAGCCAACTGGTTTGGGAGCCACCGACCCAACACATCGTTACATAGATGGAAGATATTGTATATAAATAAAAAAAAATCAAAGAAAAAATCAGAAAAATCAGAAAAATTATTCCATTGCTACCAAAAGGTGTGAAATCTGATAGAACTTTAGGACAAAATATTACTCTCTTATCAACTGCACTTTTGACTGTTGTGGGCAAAAATGAGTTGATCAATATCTTGTTAGATGTGTATATGAAGAATGGTAAAATAATCGGAGAATTTACTTATTCTGTAATTAAGAAAGAAACAAAACACTAGTAACTTGGAGTAGAGTTTCACCTGATTAGTCACTAACTTCTTTATTCTCTTTTCTCTTGTCTTTTTTCTTTTGTGTGCATTAGTTTTACTACCTTCTTACTTTTGTAAAATGTTTGTGGGTATCATTGCTGTAAACCCTCACGAGACTACAACTCGTCCACTAGGGGCACATAGGGGTTTAAAGGCTTGTTGCATATGCTAAATGCAACCGTGATCCCTACGAAAGTGGCTTAGTTAATTTATTTATGTTTTGCTCGAGGACTAGCAAAATGTTAGGTTTGGGGGTGTGATGAGTGGTAAATCTATCACTAATTCCCACTCATTTAACCTAATAATATTGACTTCAAAAGGATACCGCCAGATTGGTCGGTTGGTAATTCATTTTAATCTGGTTTAAACCTGACTAATAAAGGATACCGCCAGATTGGTCGGTTGGTAATATAATTTTGGTTCCGCCTTTATGGCTGTTTGGACTTAATTTGACTTAATCAGGTTACCGCCTATATGGCTGGTTGGAAAAAGAATCACAAGTTTATATATTATTTTATGGGAGATATCTAAATTAGTAGTAGTAAAAGTAATTCCTTTTACCTTAGCATTTTATTTTATTGTAATTCATTTTCAGTATTTAATTTACCGCATTTTTACTTTATGTCTTTTATTTTCAAGTTTTTACTAGCCCTAGTTATGTGTTGTAACTAAATTAGTTATCTGGGGTTGTGATGACTTTTAATATCACCGTTTTATAAGGGGTTAGATTATAGCTTGGGTAATATAAAGATTTATTTATTGAGTCTTAATCTTAATGTTTTTCATTAACTGGCCATTAATAAAATTGGTCTGATAAATCTAAAATGAACTAGACATATGGATTTTAGGTTTCAGCCTTAGACTTAATAGCCCACGATCTTCCTTGAGGATAGATAACCCTTTAATAGATTTCCTTACATGATAGGAATATACCTGTCGGGCGGGGGTAGCCATAATTGGAACTTAAACTTAATGAATCCAAATAATTTGGTTGACATAGACATATGGTTCAATTGGGTTAAACTGGGTATTTGTGTCTGACCATCGATAGAGGCTTTTACATAATTTAGTGTTCCAGGTTAATAAATCAATATTAATTTTATGAGGTCAAAATTAATAGATTAGGAATTAAAGGGTTATTTTTATAGACAACCCTTTAATTTAGATATCTCCCATAAAGTAAAAGATGCTGCAAAATATATATATATATATATATATCTGAAATCTGAGTAATTAAGTCCGTAATGGGTGTCTTTACACCTGGTGCCCTTAAAGCCAACTTGTTTGGGAGCCACCGACCCAACACTCGTTACATAGATTGAAGATATTGTATATAAATAAATAAATAAATCAAAGAAAAAATCATAAAAATCAGAAAAATTATTCCATTGCTACTAAAAGGTGTGAAATCTGATAGAACTTTAGGACAAAAATATTACTTTCTTATCAACTGCACTTATGACTGTTGTGGGCAAAAATGAGTTGATCAATAATCTTGTTAGAATGTGTATATGAAAGATGGTAAAAATAATCGGAGAATTTACTTATTCTGTAATTTAGAAGAAACAAAACAACTAGTAACTTGGAGTAGAAGTTTCACCTGAGTCACTAACTTCTTTATTCTCTTTTCTCTTTTCTCTTGTCTTTTTGCTTTTGTGTGCATTAGTTTTACTACCTTTATATTTTTGTAAAATGTTTGTGGGTATCATTGATGTAACCCTCACGAGACTACAACTCGTCCACTAGGGACACCTAGGGGGTTTAAAGGCTTGTTGCATATGCTAAAGCACCGTGATCCCTACGAAAGTGGCGTAGTTAACAGATTTATGTTTTGCTCCGAGGACTAGCAAAATGTTAGGTTTGGGGGTGTGATGATGTAATATCCCGGGTTTTTCGGAACATTCGGGAAAGTTATCGAATTAAGTTAAGGATTTAGATCGCGATGGTAATCGAAAATCAGGGTTTATATGTTGGAAAATAGGTTGGAATATTTTAAAGTGAAGGTGCGTCGCATTAGAAAACGCGTGGTATCGATAACCGGTTACGCAATTTCCTATTTTATCGTTATACACATAAAAGTTTCTTGTATCGGCTATAAAGTTAGCAAATGAATTTCGATTGGGCTGATTCTTGAACCATCAGACTCGTTTTTCCGTGACGAACAACTTCCGCGTTGAACATTTTTCGAAAATCGCGTCAGAAGGGCTTCAAAACTGCGAAATTCTAGAAAGTTCCATGATAGGGGCCTAAATGAAATTTTCCAGGGTCAGTTTGTAATTTTTTAGAAACTTACCTATATAAACCCCGTAGCTTCATAAAATCACAAAAAATGGCAAAAGCTCTCATTTCTCCTTCACCCGACCCCCCCTCAGTCTTTTGTAAGCAGCTTGCCGGTGAACTTCTGGCCGGCGTCAGGCCGGCGCACCGGTGCCAGTGTGATCGTCCGGCGACGACGTGCATGATGGTGGCCGGCGGTGGCGTCAATGGTGTCGGCATCGACGACGGCGAGAGGAGAAAGAGGCGTGAGATGGGTTTGTCGATCCCGGCTCCTGTTCATTTCACGGCCAAAGCCACCCGTCAAATCGAAGCCCATGGCGAGTACTACGAGTATTCGGAGTCGATTTCGCCGAAGAGCGGCTGGTTGCACTGAAAACGAGGAGAGAACACGGCGTGAACAATAAACCTAGATGACCAGTAGCTCTGATCAAAATTCCGACTACGCCAGCGCGTTCGTATGGCCGTTGGGAGTCCGAATATGCCCTCAGAATTTCGGTACGACTCTCCGTTAATAACGCGTAATTTTAAAGTTTTCAGTTAAATATTCGGATGCTTCCAGTAGTTCCGTAGTGTAGCGAATTGTCATGAAATGAATTGGATGTGATATAATATGTTAAAATGATGCTTGTCGTAGAATTCGAGTGAGAACAGATTAGATTTGATAGATCCGGTATAATTAGCGAGTTCCGGTAAAATGGAGTTTCTCGCGCGGCTATGGTCTAACAACCGTGATCATGAATATGACCTAATTACGATAATAGAAGATAATTAAATAGTTCCGGATAAGTTCGGAGGGTTGAGACTCTTCCGTACGTTTTCGGAAATTTTTCCGCAAGATTTGCCGCAAACGCGTAAATCGAGAATCTCAAGCTATTTAGCTAATTGGAATAGTATAAAAGATATATATTAGAGTAATGAAGTTTGAACCGTAGTATCGGAGATGATTCGTGTGTTCCGGGAAGGTCCGAAAGTTTATTATAGATTAGTAGAAAGTTCCGCCAATAGCGGTTCTGACCGTGATTTGCTATCTATTTTGACAGATCGGACCAGGATTATGAGTGTCCCCCTAGCCAGGTAAGTAACCAATGCGATGAGTACTTGCATATGGATTCATATGTAATATACATATATATGCATAAATGGTTGGAAGTGCTTAGGATAAAATGAGGATAGTAGGAGATAGTTTTGAGAATGAAGTTCAAGATTATAAATAGTTGATCGACCATACAGGTACGGATTTTGCTATTGATATGATATGAAGTGAGATATGTGATGGGTTTAATGTCTATGTGTATGTATGGAAGTGTATGAACCTTTAATGATATGTATTTGTATATGTGAGTGAATATGCATATGTATAAGTATATGTTCATGTAATTGTATACGTATGAGGCAATAAGATAAATATTATTTAAGTGTTTAGGTTTGACAAAGAAAACAAGTTACGATTTTCGGATTTGTATTAGCACGTGTGGAAGTGCGTTATTGGGATAGGTTTGTTATTGATTGATGCATACGATTTAGCTGTATAGAGAGTGGGTTGGTATAAGCTAAGCCTTTACCGAGTAATAGAAATACGTGATTGATAGACTATGCATATGAATAGAAATGTATATTGGTAAAATATTGTATCAATGATTCTAGATAAGAATTATAAAGACGAATTATGTTTGGTTGATAAGTAAAAGAGATGAGGACTATTAAAGATTATGATATCTGAATTCGAAATATGCTTATATTCATATGTGTGATTTATATACGTATATGCATGACTAAGCTGATGATAAAGCAGTGTGAGATTTTATTCTCCATTTGATGTCCTATTCGATTGTTTGTATGAACTTGCAATTGAAAAGAGTAAATTGATTGATTGATTGTGATTGCTTGCATAAGAATGTGTATTCGGTATATGAATGTGTAAGGGTACTGATATATGATTTGAGGTGTATTAATCAGCATATATATTTGATTATGATTTATTATTGTGTACTTGAGCAACTCGAGAGGATATGTATGATGTATTATTGGTTATACTACATTCTATATGTTCGGATATAGGTATATGATGGTGGTAATGTTGAGAGCTTCCCAGGTATGTATATTGGTCAGATATTTGAGTATATGCGATTGGTAAGTTAGGACTTGTATGTATGTAAGCTCTAGTAT
Source organism: Zanthoxylum bungeanum (assembly GCA_019454045.1). Classification (NCBI taxonomy): domain Eukaryota; kingdom Viridiplantae; phylum Streptophyta; class Magnoliopsida; order Sapindales; family Rutaceae; genus Zanthoxylum; species Zanthoxylum bungeanum. Next base: position 162,691 of record SKCR01029492.1, on the reverse strand, counting down.
GGAAAGTATTTGCAAATATGGGTAAAGGTAAATAAAGATTTTAAAATTTGGTACAACGTTATTAAGTGATAGGTTTAAGAGTTGGTATATGAGACGTGCTTAGAATCATAAATGCATCTATAGTTATGAAATGTTTTGATATATGATCAGAGAATAAAGATTAATTGATAATTGGAAGACTTCCGCATATGTATAACAACAACTAGTAAGCATTTGAGTATTGAGTTTGTATGGTGGTTAGTTAAGGACCGATGAAAACTCAAGGGATTGTTAGAAAAATTGGTAAAAAAAAATTAGGATAAATAGGGGTTCTAATCTCATAATGATTTGATGGTTATATATATATATATATTAGATAGTGGATGTTATAACATGTTGTACTTTTATGTTTCGGTTGTGCATGGTTACTTACTGAGTTTTTATAACTCACACCAAACCAGTTGCTAGTTTTGCAGGTTGGTTTTTAGATCGGTCAACCACTACAGCTTTGGAAGTCATGCTCGAGACGTGGATCACCCAAGCGGCAGTCACCCTCGCAAGTGTCCTGGAAAGGGTTTAGAAGCATAGGATTTGTGATTCATGTTCTGTTGTTTTCGTGTTGAGCACGTGGTTTGTATTAATAAGTTAAAGTTTTAATTGTTTACGATGTTGTGGGCACGGAGCCCTTAGGTGTGATTTTGATGTGTTTGTGTGGACCTGAGGTCCTTTTATTTGTTTGGAGAAATCTTAGATTGTCTTTGATGCTGGACTGCGATCCAGGTTGTCCAGTTTTTAGGATAAATCATGTAGAATTTTCGGTAGATTCAGGGCTTATGGAGTTGGGTCAATCCTGTCTCCTGCCGGTAGCATTATGCCTTTGGCGGGGTGTTACAGTTATGGTATCAGAGCAAAGGTTAGGGTGTCGGTGACTGCTGCTATAGGGTATCCGATCGTCTGAGTAAGTTTTCTGTTACGTATAGAGCATATACGACATATGTTTGTTGTTTGATTGGAATAATATTATATGGTATGGTGTGTTTTGATTTTGATTGATCTTGATGATTCGGATTATCGATATATGTTTGTATGATAATAATATATATGTGTATATAGGTATATTAAGTTAAAAGTATGTGGTTTATATAGATATATGTATTAATAAGTAATGTGAATACAAAGTGTTTGAGATATGAGAGATTCTATGATGTTGATAGTCTGAATTGTGAAATGATATTTTGAACCATTTTTTGAAAACTTGGTATTTGATTTCCGACATAAGAGAGTTTTGAAAAGAAAAAGAAAAGAAGAAAGAAAGAAAGAAAGTTTTCAGAGGTTTTGATTTTGATTATAAGGGATAAAGAAAGTGTTTCTGCCTCGATACTTGATTAATGTTTTCATGTTTTTAGATCTATTAATATGTTTCCGTCTCGGTGCTCAAAAATGATTTTGATGTTTTTAAACTGTAAAACTTGTTTCCGCCGAGACGCTCGAAAATTTGTTTCCGCCACGGTGCTTGATGATTTTATGTTTTTGACCCTCCGTGGTGATCGGTTATGTTACGTTCCGGGTTGGCCACCGGGGATCGTTACGGGTCCATACCATCGAAAATGGCTGGCCCATTACCCTGTCGACATGGTACGTACACTGTCCAATCTTTGCGCGCGACTGAGCAGTGGATGATCGGTATGTATTTTGAAAACATTGCATCAAAGACTCATTTCTGATTTATTCAAATTTATGTTTTGGGGGGAAAGGATTTCAAACTAATTGCATTTTGATTTGATGCATTGGACATTACTTTTGATATTTTACGATATGATGTTTTTATATGTTTCCGTCTCAGCGATAATTTTATGTTTTCTTGATGTGTTTCCGCTGAGATGATCGGTTATTGTTATGTTTCCGCCCCGACGATCGGTGTATGCATTTATGTTTTTCATAACTCATCATATGTTTCCGCCGGGGTGATCGTAGGGTCTAAGCCATCAGAAATGGTACGACCCAACCCTCTGTCGACAGGGGATCGGTTCGTTCATTGTCCGATCTGTGCGCGCGATTCGGGCATTGGACGCTCGTTTATATTTCGTCCAGTGAGTTATGCTGGATGATCGGTATGGTTTTATGATAATAAATTTTGAAACTGATTTTGTTTACAGTAAAAGAGTTTTTCAAATGCATTTTCGAAATGATTTTTGAAAGAGATTGTTTTACGTTTTCAAATGTATTTTGAATGATAACAGACATTGACAGATTTTAGACTATCAACATCATAAGAGTAATATGGTTGTCACTTCTGGTTGTGACGGTAGAGGTATTTATTGGTATAAAAGTTTATATCGTTATAAGAGTACGTATGTAAGTTTATAGTTATACATGGATCTTATGGATATAGTGATGGTTATGTGTGCTATGTGGTCAGCCATACAATGTTGTATGTGCCATTGGATATGTAGATATGTAAACTTTGAGGTGGTTATATTTTAGATATATGAGGAATGAATGCGTCCCATTTTTTTTATTATGGACGATATAGATAGTATGAAATTTGTGTTAAATTTCCGTTTTGATACTGTATCTGGTTGTGTGCAAGAAACATGTGCTATGGTCCTCGTTTCGGGAGAGGTATGTCATTGGCTGTATAGAATCCGTGTTCGGTTTTCTTTCTGTATGAGTGTGAAATGGTTGGAGCATGTTTTTATGGATAATTATGAATCGAGATGATGAGTTTGATGTGTATTGGTATAAAATATAAGATTCGGTAAGTTTCGTTTTGAAATAGCGTAACTTTTGAAAAGGTAAAAGTGTGGCGACTTCTGAATACGGACAAGATGGTAATGTATATAGAATGATCAGAAATAAGGACGGGCAAATTTCGAGGACGAAATTTTTATAAGGAGGGGAGAATGTAATATCCCGGGTTTTTCGGAACAGTTCGGGAAAGTTATCGAATTAAAGTTAAGGATTTAGATCGCGATGGTAATCGAAAATCAGGGTTTATGTGTTGGAAAATAGGTTGGAATATTTTAAAGTGAAGGTGCGTCGCGTTCGAAAACGCGTGGTATCGATAACCGGTTACGCGATTTCCGATTTTATCGTTATACGCGTAAAAGTTTCTTGTATCGGCTATAAAGTTAGCAACTGAATTCCGATTGGGCTGATTCTTGAACCATCAGACTCTTTTTTCCGAGACGAACAACTTCCGCGTTGAACTTTTTCGAAAATCGCGTCAGAAGGGCTTCAAAACTGCGAAATTCTAGAAAGTTCCATGATAGGGGCCTAAATGAAATTTTCCAGGGTCAGTTTGTAATTTTTCAGAAACTTACCTATATAAACCCCATAGTTTCAGCAAATCACAAAAAATGGCAAAAGCTCTCATTTCTCCTTCACCCGACCCCCCCTCGCTCTTTTGTAAGCAGCTCGCCGGTGAGCTTCTGGCCGGCGTCAGGCCGGCACCGGTGCCAGTGTGATCGTCCGGCGACGACGTGCATGATGGTGGCCGGCGGTGGCGTCAATGGTGTCGGCATCGACGACGGCGAGAGGAGAAAGAGGCGTGAGATGGGTTTGTCGATCCCGGCTCGTCGGTTCGTTTCACGGCCCAAGCCACCCGCCAAATCGAAGCCCTTGGCGAGTACTACGAGTATACGGAGTCGATTTCGCCGAACAACGGCTGGTTGCACTGAAAACGAGGAGAGAACTGGCGTGAACAGTAAACCCAGATGAACAGTAGCTCTGATCAAAATTCTGACGACGCCAGCGCGTTCGTATGGCCGTTGGGAGTCCGAATATGCCCTCGGAATTTCGGTACGACTCTCCGTTAATAACGCGTAATTTTAAAGTTTTCAGTTAAATATTCGGATGCTTCCAGTAGTTCCGTAGTGTAGCGAATTGTCATGAAATGAATTGGATGTGATATAATATGTTAAAATGATGCTTGTCGTAGAATTCGAGTGAGAACGGATTAGATTTGATCGATCCGGTAGAATTAGCGAGTTTCCGGTAAAACGGAGTTTCTCGCGCGGCTATGGTCTAACGACCGTGATCATGAATATGACCTAATTATGATAATACGAAGATAATTAAATAGTTCCGGATAAGTTCGGAAGGTTCGAGACTCTTCCGTAGCGTTTGCGGAAATTTTTCCGCAAGATTTGCCGCAAACGCGTAAAACGAGAATCTAAGCTATTTAGCTAATTGGAATAGTATAAAAGATATATATTAGAGTAATGAAGTTTGAACCGTAGTATCGGAGATGATTCGTGTGTTCCGGGAAGGTCCGAAAGTTTATTATAGATTAGTAGAAAGTTCCGCCAATAGCGGTTCTGACCGTGTTTTGCTATCTATTTTGACAGATCGGACCAGGATTATGAGTGTCCCCCTAGCCAGGTAAGTAACCAATGCGATGAGTACTTGCATATGGATTCATATGTAATATACATATATATGCATAAATGGTTGGAAGTGCTTAGGATAAAATGAGGATAGTAGGAGATAGTTTTGAGAATGAAGTTCAAGATTATAAATAGTTGATCGACCACTACAGGTACGGATTTTGCTATTGATATGATATGAAGTGAGATATGTGATGGGTTTAATGTCTATGTGTATGTATGGAAGTGTATGAACCTTTAATGATATGTATTTGTATATGTGAGTGAATATGCATATGTATAAGTATATGTTCATGTAATTGTATACGTATGAGGCAATAAGATAAATATGATTTAAGTGTTTAGGTTTGACAAAGAAAACAAGTTACGATTTTCGGATTTGTATTAGCACGTGTGGAAGTGCGTTATTGGGATAGGTTTGTTATTGATTGATGCATACGATTTAGCTGTATAGAGATTGGGTTGGTATAAGCTAAGCCTTTACCGAGTAATAGAAATACGTGATTGATAGACTATGCATATGAATAGAAATGTATATTGGTAAGATACTGTATCAATGATTCTAGATAAGAATTATAAAGACGAATTATGTTTGGTTGATAAGTAAAAGAGATGAGGACTATTAAAGATTATGATATCTGAATTCGAAATAATGCTTATATTCATATGTGTGATTTATATACGTATATGCATGACTAAGCTGATGATAAAGCAGTGTGAGATTTTATTCTCCATTTGATGTCCTATTCGATTGTTTGTATGAACTTGCGATTGAAAAGAGTAAATTGATTGATTGATTGTGATTGCTTGCATAAGAATGTGTATTCGGTATATGAATGTGTAAGGGTACTGATATATGATTTGAGGTGTATTAATCAGCATATATTTGATTATGATTTATTATTGTGTACTTGAGCAACTCGAGAGGATATTATATGATGTTATTATTGGTTATACTACATTCTATATGTTCGGATATAGGTATATGATGGTGGTAATGTTGAGAGCTTCCCAGGTATGTATATTGGTCAGATATTTGAGTATATGCGATTGGTAAGTTAGGACTTGTATGTATGTAAGCTCTAGTATGGAAAGTATTTGCAAATATGGGTAAAGGTAAATAAAGATTTTAAAATTTGGTACAACGTTATTAAGTGATAGGTTTAAGAGTTGGTATATGAGACGTGCTTAGAATCATAAATGCATCTATAGTTATGAAATGTTTTGATATATGATCAGAGAATAAAGATTAATTGATAATTGGAAGACTTCCGCATATGTATACAACAACTAGTAAGCATTTGAGTATTGAGTTTGTATGGTGGTTAGTTAAGGACCGATGAAAACTCAAGGGATTGTTAGAAAAATTGGTAAAAAAAAATTAGGATAAATAGGGGTTCTAATCTCATAATGATTTGATGGTTATATATATATATATATATATATATTATATATATTAGATAGTGGATGTTATAACATGTTGTACTTTTATGTTTCGGTTGTGCATGGTTACTTACTGAGTTTTTATAACTCACACCAAACCAGTTGCTAGTTTTGCAGGTTGGTTTTTAGATCGGTCAACCACTACAGCTTTGGAAGTCATGCTCGAGTCGTGGATCACCCAAGCGGCAGTCACCCTCGCAAGTGTCCTGGAAAGGGTTTAGAAGCATAGGATTTTTGATTCATGTTCGGTTGTTTTCGTGTTGAGCACGTGGTTTGTATTAATAAGTTAAAGTTTTAATTGTTTACGATGTTGTGGGCACGGAGCCCTTAGGTGTGATTTTGATGTGTTTGTGTGGACCTGAGGTCCTTTTATTTGTTTGGAGAAATCTTAGATTGTCTTTGATGCTGGACTGCGATCCAGGTTGTCCAGTTTTTAGGATAAATCATGCCTAATTTTCGGTAGATTCAGGGCTTATGGAGATGGGTCAATCTTGTCTCCTGCCGGTAGCATTCTGCCTTTGGGGGGGTGTTACAGATGAGTGGTAAATCTATCACTATTTCCCACTCATTTAACCTAATAATTTGTATAGTTTCTTGAGTTTTGTGAATATTTTGATGTGTTTTGTTTTATTTTGTAGATAAATAAAGTTTCAGGACATTCTGGAGGTGATTTAAGCCAAAACAGTGTAAATTGGACGAAAATGGCATTTTGGTAAATTCCCACGTCGCGACGCCAATACCTTCAGCGTCGCGACGTCTAACGTGCGCTGAACAGTGCTAACGTGCGCCGGGTCCACAAATCAGAATCTGAGAAAAGTTTGACTTTGCTAAAATACGCCGTGCCACGTGTCACCATCAAAGCCGATCTGCTAACATGCGCCGTGCCACGTGTCAGCATCCTACGGTGCCGACAGTCATCATCACCACGTGTCCCACATGGCATCCTACGTGTCTCCATGTCATCAGCCACGTCAGGAAGTCAATAAGTCAAAATTGCCACGTGTCGTGCCACATCATCATCAGCCAATCAGGAAGTGCCACGTGTCGCAATCCTACGGTGCCGACAGTCTCTTTCCCACGTGTCACCACGTCACCGCCACGTCAGCGCCACGTCAGCATCAATCATTGAGTATCTAATCTTTATCTGACACGTGGCGGATAAGAATCTCATCGACCAATCAGAAGCCGCCACGTGTCACAATAATTGAAGCCTAACCACCTCTCCACGTGTCACCTTATCAGCTTATCCAAAATCTTCAAACCGGTGAACCAGAGCGTGCCACGTCGACAAAAGCTGGCGTAACGACGCTGAAGACACTGGCGTCACGACGCTGGAAGCCTACCGAGGCCTATAAATTGAGCTCGAGATTTCAGAATTCATTGTACCACTCTCCTCTTATTTCTATCTAAAGAGAGAGTTTCTCTCTCTACTTTCTTTTAATTTTTAGTTTTTTATTTTTGTAATTAATTTTAATTACATTTTGTAATAATAGTAATTTACTTGTTTCTTACTTTTTACAGTTTTTACTATTTACCATGTGGAGGTAACTTCTCCAGCTAGGGTGAAAGGTAATTCTTTTACTGTTACTTCTACTCCAAGTTACTAGTTGTTTTTTTCTTTCTAAGTTACTGAATAAGTAAATTCTCCGATTATTTTTACCATTCTTCATATATACAGCCAACAAAATATTAAACAACTCATTTTTTCCCACAACAGTCATAAGTGTAGTTGATAAGAGAGTAATATTTTTGTCCTAAAGTTTTATCAGAATTCACATCTTTTTGCAGCAATGGAATAATTTTTCTGATTTTTCCGATTTTTTTCTTTGATTTTTTTTTCTCTTTTTTATTTATACAATATCTTTCGTCTATGTAACGAGTGTTGGGTCGGTGACTCCCAAACCAGTTGGCTTTAGGGCACCAGGTGTTAAGACACCCCTACGGACATAATTACTCAGACTTCAGATATATATATTTTTGCAGCATCTTTGATCCATGTAACGAGCTTTGGGCCAGTGACTCCCAAACCAGTTGGTTTTAGGGCACCAAGTGTTAAAACACCCTTACAGACATAATAACTGGAATCTCAGATTTTATTTTTTTTTACTCCACTGCTTTTTGAGATGCTTCCTCCAATTAAACTAGAGCACTTAATATTACAAACTTTTCAATTTTAGCTAATGTCTGTATGTTTTTATATATGTTGATAATGCCTGTCAACTGAGCATATGAAGATCCATTTTAGTCTGTTTTATGGAGAATTCACAAATTAAATAATTCAAAAGGAAATAAACAAAAATTAACTTATTTCGAAAATAGGCTTGAGATACGTCTCAGGAGTGGAAACTCCTTACTCAGCTATCTCTTACCAATTTCACCCTTTTAGTCAAAATAAAATCACAAAAACGCAAAATATTTTTGTAATTTTTGAAAAAATTTCAATTTATTTTTTTTTCAAAAATTTTGGACTAAAAATAAAAACAACACACAAACTAAAAACAAAGTACTGATCAACTAATTTCCTCCCCCAAACCTAAATGAGACATTGTCCCCAATGTCTTAAACAGTAAAAGGAGAGTTAAGAAGGTCGTACCTGGTTAGCTGAAAATCTACAGGAAATTAAAGGTTAAGATCCAGATTAATCCTATGCCTCTTACCACGATCGTCCTCGGACTAATTTATCTTTGAAAGGATAGGGTCAACTTGTGGTTCATAGGCTAAAAGTTGGTCTATTAGATCCGGAGCAGTTCTGGCAGTGAAGAGGAGTTCTTTTAAAGGTTTTAACACGAAGCCATTTCTCCGGGTATCATCAAGAAACACACAAAGAAAATCATAAAATCCATCAACGTTAAATAGTCCAAGCGGTTTCTGGTGTATGTTCAAGTTCGCCCAAGATAGAACTATAAAAATTTCCTCCAATGTGCCCAAGCCACCTGGCAAAGCGATAAAAGCATCAGCACGGTTAATCATTTCTACCAGTCATCCAGACATACCTGGCACGATCAGTTCCTCTCCGTTTGATGATCCAATAAGATTTGCCTCTGCCAAAGGTTTTGGGATGATTCCCAAAACATGACTGTCTCCTTCCTGTACAGCCTTTGAAACGATCCACATAAGTCCTAGATTGCCTCCGCCATATATTAAGTGCATATTCCTTGCAGCTAAGACTCGACCCAATCCTGTGCTGCTTCTACGTATTGTGGCTTAGTTACCAACCTACTACCGCAAAACACACAGATGTTTTCAACTCGTCTTCTTGAAGTGGCTTCCATTTTTTTTTATTTCTTTCTCAACTCTGGATGCCTTCATAAGTGCAATGACGGGCTGAATTTATAGTACCTGAAAAGGGTGAGTAAAAATAGCACAAGTATCTTCCAAGAGGACGATTAGTAGCAAATTAATATCGTGATAGTCAAAAAGGTCTGGATCCTGTCGGAGAAAATAAAAGAAACAACAAAACAAATCACAATTATTAAGAAAAGACAAAGAGATATAATATTTACAAGAAAAGTAACGGCTTGATTGACGTCTATGCGTCAGGGACAAGCTTCCATCCATTTTCTTATAAACTGGCAAACATTGTCTTTTTGAGTCAGATTCCCAAGACTTAATTGTTGTCTTTCTTTTTGGAATTGTGTTTGTAATTTACGAAAGGCTATGTGAACATATCCACTGAGATGCGTCTCAAGAGTCAAAGATATATCATCTAAAGACTCCTTACTCAAGCCATCCCTAATGAATTTAATTTTGTCTTCACGATTATCAGACACAATTCCTAAAGAACGACAACGAGTATTGCAATTCCAGCGTGCACATTTGTAACAAACACGCATTTGTTTAGCTCTACGTTTCTTAGCATATGTGCTTCTTCCAAAACCAGGCAGATTTGAAATAAAAGAGTCAGAAGACTCACCTGCCAATCAGACTCGTGCTTCAATAATCCAACGAATGTCAGTATGAATACCTTTGATCATCAGTAACGTCATCCGTTCCAAGCGAGCTTTGTAAACTTTCATCAGAGATTTTTGAGGGAGAGAAGGAAATTGCTTGCGAAGATTTGCGAGAGCTTCTTCCACCTTGAAATGACTAAACCTGCAAAATTAAACATACAAAAATAAATCACACCAAATCACATTATATACAAAATTTGCATGGGTTGCCTCCCTGCTAGCGGTAAGTTTAAATTCGTCAGCCAGACTTGACTTCTCGAACGTTAAGCTGGATCTGAAAATGTGACACTTTCTTTTTGTCGCTCAAATGATTTTCCCCAGTAGTGCTTGACACGCTTGTTTTTAACTTTGAAAGTTTTGTTAGCGTCAGGATCATGTATCTCAACGGCTCTATCTGGTAAAACTTTGGTGATCACAAATGGACCTGACCACCGTGATTTTGGCTTCCATGGGAAGAATTTTACTCTTGATTTGTTTAACAGTACCTTCTGCCCTGGTTCCAGTTTTATGCGCACTAACTTCTCATCATGTCTTTTCTTGCCCTTTTCTTTGTACAATTTGGCATCCTCAAAAGGCTGATTCTGGAAGTCTTCCAATTCCTTGAGCTGGTGGAACTTTTTCTCTTCTGTTACTTGTAGTGTAAGAATTGGCTTCTTCAGTACAAAAGACGCTTTATCTTTAGGCTCCACAGGCAATTTGTATGTTTTAAGTTTGTAAGTAGAACTTTGCATTGCATTAGTGTTCTGAATGGTACTGTGTATCACATCAAGTTTGAAACATTCCTCCTTCTTTTCATCATCATCTGGGAATTCATGGCCTTGAAACATTGAATGTTACTTATTGGTCATGTACCCTCATGGTTAGTTCTCATTTTTGTACATCAATAATGGTTCGACCTGTAGCCAAGAATGGTCTCCCAAGGATGATTGGCACGTCTGCGTCTTCTTCCATATCAAGGACAATAAAATCTGCTGGGAAAATGAATTTGTCAACCTTGACCAGCACATCCTCAACTACGCCTCTTGGAAATACTAGCGTTCTATCAGCAAGTTGTAGTGAGACTGAAGTTGGCATTGTTTCTCCAATCTGTAATTTCCTGAAAATAGAGAAAGGCATCAAGTTAACACACTCGCACCTAAATCACACAAAGCCTTACCAAAGTTATGTTCTCCTATGACGCAAGGAACAGTGAAACTGCCAGGATCTTTTAACTTCGGGGAAGTTTCCTCTGAATGATGGCACTGCATTCTTCTGTTAATGCTACTGTCTCGTAATCTCCCAATCTCCGTTTTCGTGAAAGAATATCTTTCATGAATTTGGCATAGGTGGGCATTTGTTCCAATGCTTCTGCAAATGGAATGAAAATATGCAGCTTTTTGAAGATCTTTAGGAACCGAGAAAACTGCTTGTCCAATTTGTTCTTCTGAAGAGGTTGAGGAAAATATGGAGGTGGAGTGATCTGTTCTTTTTCCTTTGCTTCTTTTTCCTCCATCTGTTGCTTTGTTTCCTTTGGAACTTCCTCAACAGCTATTTTGGCTCCAACATCTTTGTTGATTTCAGTACCGCTTTTTAACATGATGGCATGACATTGCTCCTTCTCCATGTTCCTTGGATTTGGCTCTATGTTGCTAGGAAGGGTACCTGGCGGTCTGTAACTCTGAGCATTGGCTAGTTGTCCAATTTGATTCTCTAGTGCTTTGATAGAGGCTGAATGGCTTTGATTCAATGCTACTTGATTTTGAAACAAAGCATCATATCTTGCTGCTTGAGAGTCGTGTTTTGCTTCCATCTTTTTCAAGTAGGTCAACACTTCTGTTATTCTTCCTGGTTCATTTGCCTGCTTCTGGCTTTTGTTATGTTGCTGGAATTCAGGTGGTGGGGTTCTTCTGCTGTTGGCCTGAATTGTTGCTCCATGAAAAATTAGGATGATTCCTCCACCCTGGGTTGTAAGGGTTGGAATATGGATTGTTCCCATATCTGTTGAAATTTTTGACATAATTCACCGTCTCTTCAAGTTGGTTCAACTCTGGTGCTCCTCCATATGGTGAACTTGTGGTTCCAGCGATGTTCAGAACTTGCGTGCTAAGTGTTTCTAGACATTTGCATATCTGATCCAGCCTGGTATTCACTGCTGTGTTTGCTCCAACTTCATAAATTCCTGCAATTCTTTGGATCATGCTCCTTTTTGTTGGCCACAAGGAATTGTTGTTGGCCATTTCTTCAATTAGGTCCCAGGCTTGATCTTCTCCTTTCGCCATTAAAGCTCCTCCAGCAGCAGCATCGATTGTGGTTCTCATTATTTCCAGAAAGTCCATTGTAGAAAGTCTGACTTGTAGCCACTTTGCGATCTCATGATGAGGACATTTCCAGAGTAAATCTTTGAATCTTTCCCAAGCTTCGCAAAAGGGATTCTGAATCTTGTTGCATGAAGGATGTGATGTCATTCCTTAACTTTGCAGTTCTAGCTGGTGGAAAGTATTTTGCAAGGAATTTGGTGGCTAGAGTGTTCCAAGTTTGATAGAACCTGCTGGTAGTGAATGTAGCCAAGCTTTAGCTCTGTCCTTCAAGGAGTATGGGAAAACACGCAGTCTCATTGCTTCTTCAACTGCTCGGTTGTAATTGAAAGTACCGCAAACTTCCAGGAAGTTGCTGATGTGGGCATTAGGATCTTCAGTTGCATTTCCCCCAAACTGTACTGACTGCTGAATCATCTAGATGCATGTTTTGATGTCACCCCCCATTTGCTGGTAAGGGAGGAAGTACAATACAAGAAATGAGTCTGTCAACCACCGGAATAGTTCTGTCTCGAATGGGAATCGGTGGTGCAACGTTCAAAGTTTCAGGTTCCATGTTGACTAAAGCTTCTTGGCCTTCTCCCTTCGCCTTTCCTTCTCAACTGTCTGATGGTTCTTTCAAATTCTGTGTCAAGCGGTCGAAGTTCAAAGCTTCTGGTTCGTCTCATGTACTTTCTGAAAACCTGAAACACAAGAAAACAACAACAATAAGTAAAAAGAAATTAGATACAAGTAAAGGTATCTAACCCCTAAACTAATAGTAAAAGATAAATAAGTCCCCGGCAACGGCGCCAAAAACTTGACCGGCGTAAACACACACGTATAACGCAAGCGTACGTATCGTTCAAGTAGTATAAAAATATCGATCCCACGAGGACTTAATATCTAATCTATTAATTTTATGAGGTCAAAAGATTACTAGTATCTAACAGGTTGTTTGATTGATTTGAAATGGTGACGATTCTAAATTTAAAAAACAGTAAATAAAATTTGTTCGAAAGTAGGTTTTAAGAAAATTCAATATTAAAAACTATCTAGGGTTGTGATTCCTTCCAATATCATTTTAAAGATGAAGTGGTTATCTTAAAGTTGGGTAATATATTGATTTATTAACCTGGAACACTAAATTATGTGTAAGCCTCTGTCGATGGTCAGACACAAATACCCAGTTTAACCCAATTGAACCATATGTCTCTGTCAACCAAATTATCTGGACTCATTAAGTTTAAGTTACAATTATGGCTACCCCCGCCCGACAGGTATATGTCTATCTTGTAAGGAAATCTATTAAAGAGTTATCTATCCTCAAGGAAGATCGTGGACTATTGAGTCTAAGGTCTTAAACTTAAAATCCCTATGTCTAGGTCATTTTAAGTTTCCCAGTTCAATTTTATTAATGGCCAGTTAATGAAAAAGTATTAAGATTAAGACTCAATAAATAAATCTTTATATTACCCAAGCTATAATCTAACCCCTTATAACCCGGTGATATTGGATTTCATCACAACCCCAGATAACTGGCTTAGTTACGACACATATTTACGGGTAGTAAAAATTTAAATAAAATAAATTGCTGAAAGTAAAAAAAAGTAAAAAGTAAAAGTAAAAAGTAAAAAGTAAAAAAAAAAAATTAAAAGTAAATTGCTGAAAGTAAATTGCTGAAATTAAATAAAGTAAAAGTACAATAAAAGAAAATGCTGGGGTTAGAGGATCAACTTTTATTACTACTATTTTAGATATCTCCCTTAATATAATATATTAACTTTGCGTGATAATTACCAACCAGCCATATATGCGGTATCCTGATTAAGTCAAATTAATAATTAATTATCAACCGACCAACCAGGCGGTATCCATACTTAGTCAGGTTAAAACCAATTTATAATTAATTTCCAACCGGCCAATATAGCGGTATCCTCATTAAGTCAGGTTTTAAATCGTTTATATATTATAATTAAGGGAGATTAATCTAAATAGAAATAATAAAAGCTTTACCTTTCACCCCAGCAAGGGATAATTACCTCCTCATTGCTTGAAAAAATAAAAACTGCAAAAGTAAAGAAAGAAAATATTTGTGCGTAAAAGTAAATTGCGGAAAGTAAAACTGAAAAGTAAAGAAAAGAAAGTGCGAAAGCGAAAATTAATTACTAAAACTGAAAATAAACAAACTAGATACAATCTTCTTATTTATTCTTAAGGAATTTCAAAGAAGAAAGTATGAATTTTACAAATGAAATGGCTTGGTATTTATAGGCAAAATTTTGCCTCCATCAAATCATCCATCAAATTCTCCACCAAATCCATTATTAATTTCTCCACTAATTACTCCACCAAATCCATAATTGCTCCACTAATTTCTTATCTTGTTTGGTGGTGATTTGATAATTTTTATTAATTATTTATTAATTTATATTTTGCTTTGAAAATGATTGATAATGACTTTAATAATTACACATCACACACTTCTGGATGGTTCATCAATTTCGGTCATGCAATCGTCAGAATTCGAAAATATTTTCTCTTTCACAGCTATAGATCTTTGCGTCTTCTTTAATCTGGAACTTGAATCAGCTCAATCCGATATCGGAGTAAGAAGTTATGCCTAAAATACGACAGATGTGCAAAACTGTAATTTCCAAAACTGTACTTCGTCAAAAACGCCCTTTCAAGTTTCCAATATCCAAAATTAAAATATCAAGTCCAATAATTGCCCTTATTTGACCCATATTTCATCCTAAATGATTTCATTGAGATCCGATATTATTTTATCTGCAAAATAAAATAAAATACATCAAAACGTTCATCAATCCCGAGAAACTAAACAAAATATTAAGTTAAAGGGGCGGTAAATATTGATATATTTTCCGCTCATCAGTATCGTTGCTGTAAGCCCTCACGAGACTATAACTCGTCCACTAGGGACACCTATGGGTTTAAAGGCTTATTGCATATGCTAAATGCAACCGTGATCCCTACGAAAGTGGCTTAGTTTAATTTTAATTGTTTCTTGTATTTTATTTTGTTGTTTTGCTCGAGGACTAGCAAAATTTTAGGTTTGGGGGTGTGATGAGCGGAAAATATATCAATATTTACTGCCCCATTTTACTTAATATTTTGTTTAGTTTCTCGGGTTTGATGAACGTTTTGATGTGTTTTAGTTTATTTTGCAGATAAAATAATATTGGGACACAATGAAATCATTTAGGACGAAATGTGGGTCAAATAAGAGCAAAAATTGGACTTGACATATTAATTTTGGAGATTGGAAACTTGAAAGGGCGTTTTAACGAAGTGCAGTTTTGGAAATTCCAGTTTTGCCATCTAGCGTATTTTGGGCATAACTTTTTACTCCGATATCGGATTGAGCTGATTCAAGCTCCAGATTAAAGAATACTCAAAGATATACAACTTTTAAAGACAAAATAATTTCGAATTATGAAGATTTCATGCCCAAAATTAATGAACCATCCAGAAGTGTGTGTGTGTAATTATTAAAGTCATTTTCAATCATTTTCAAAGCAAAAAAAATAAATTAATAAATAAATAATAAAAATTATCAAATAACCACCAAACATGATAAGCAATTAGTGGATCAATTAATAATGGATTTGGTGGATGATTTGATGGAGGCAAAATTTTGCCTATAAATACCAAGCCATTTCATTTGTAAATTCATACTTTCTTCAAAGGAATTCCTTAAGAATACTAAGAAGATTGTATCTTGTTTGTTTATTTACAGCTTTCAGTAATTAATTTCGCTTTCGCACTTTCTTTTCTTTACTTTTCAGTTTTTACTTTCCGCAATTTACTTTTACGCACAATATTTTTCTTTCTTTAATTTTCTGTTTTTACTTTTCAGTAATGAGGAGGTAACTCCCCTTTTCTGGGGTAAAAGGTAAAACTTTTATTACTAATATTTAGATTAATCTCCCTTAATTATAATAAATAAACTAGTTAAAACCTGATTTAACGAGGATACCGCCTTATTGGTCGGTTGATAATTATTTAAATTGGTTTTAACCTAACTAAACTGGATACCGCCTGATTGGTCAGTTGGTAATTAATTATTAATTTGACTTAATCTGGATACCGCCTATATGGCTGGTTGGTAATTATCATGCAAAGTTAATATATTATATTAAAGGAGATATCTAAAATAGAAGTAATAAAAGTGTATCCTTTTACCTCAGCATTTTCTTTTATTGTACTTTTACTTTATTTACTTTTCAGCAATTTACTTTCAGCATTTACTTTTCAGCAATTTACTTTCAGCAATTTACTTTCAGCATTTATTTTTCAGTAATTTACTTTCAGCATTTACTTTTCAGCATTTAATTTTCAGTATTTAATTTTAACATTTACTTTCCGTCATTTACTTTTCAGCATTTTACTTTTCAGCATTTTACTTTATGTCTTTTATTTTATTTAAGTTTTTACTAGCCCTAGTTATGTGTCGTAACTAAGTTAGTTATCTGAGGTTGTGATGAATTCTAATATCACCGGTTTATAAGGGGTTATTTTATAGTTTGGGAAATTTAAAAGTTTACTTATTGATTCTTAAGCTTAATGCTTCTTGTTGTCTGATCACCAATAAGATTGATGTGGTAAATCTAAAATAAACTTGAAAAAGGACTTTTAGGTTTCAGCCTTAGACTTAATAGCCCACGATCTTCCTTGAGGATATATAACCCTTTAATAGATTTCCTTATAGGATAACATATACCTGTCGGGCGGGGGTAGCCATATTGGAACTTAAACTTAATGAATCCAGAAAATTTGGTTGACATAGACATATGGTTCAATTGGGTTAAACTGGGTATTTGCGTCTGACCATCAACAGAGGATTTTGCATAATTTAGTGTTCCAGGTTAGTAAACCAATTTATTACACAAACATGAAATAACCACTTCATCTTTTAAAAGATATTAGAAAGAGTCACAACCCTAGATAGTTTTTAATATTGAATTTTCTTAAACCGACCTTCGTGTAATTTTATTTACTTTTTTAAAAATTAAAATCTTCACCATTTCAAATCAATCATTCAACCTGTTAGATACTAGTAAAATTGGATTTTAAATACTTAGTGTGGTACATAAATATATTGATGTTCATAATCTGTTTTGAACAGGATACTGACTTCAATAGAGATTTATCTGCGGATTGGAAACGGGACGAAAGTCGCTATTTTAACCGTAGATATCTAACTTTAGGAACTACCCTCGGGTGTGTACTTAAATTTGGAAACTGTTATAATGTAACTAGTTTGACGAGGAACATTATCTTTATAACAGTGTATTATCCGTTGCGGATATACCTTTATATTCTAGAAAACTAAAGTGTTTTATTATATAAAGATGATATTGAGATAAACACATTAGATGTGAATGACAGAATTTATATTTTGAATATAAATAATATCTCAAACATATAAAATGACAAACAATTAGCTCAAACTGATTTGATCAGAAGAAACTGACAAGTGGCATTGTTGTCTGTGACACAATTAAACAAGAATCATATATCCACTGTTTCGGAGAGTGGGTACTAGGACACATTTGATTCCAATCAAATAAAGTCTATGAATCTAGTTTATTGGGCAAAGTGCCTATAACACATTTACTTGGTAAAAATGTTAATGCCACCAATCTGTTAGCCATAGTTCATAGTGAAGCAAGTGGGCCCATGTCTAGCTAGGCTAGGGGTGGATATGAATATTTCGTGACCTTTACGGATGTGGCATAGTATTATAGTTATGTGTTTCTTTGAAACACAAATCTGAAACTTTTACAGTTTTCGACACGAAATAGACAAACAGATCGGCTAAAGTATTAGACCGTCACGGTAAGACCGTCATGGAAAATACTTAAGCAATAAGTTTCTAATATGCTTGAAAGAGTAAAGTATTCTTTCAATGAGAACTCCTCCCGGAACACGTCAGTTTGACGGTGTGTCCGAACTGAGATAAACCGAATTATGTTAGACATGATAAGGCTAATCATGAGTTGCTCTGAGCTACCATTTCCTTCAACGGATAATCTTTAACAGTGCAGAACTTATTTAGAATAAGGTTCCATAAAAATTTGTTTGATAGATATCATATTAGATATGAACAGGAAAGAAACTGGGTTTCTCATTCCTGAATATTTGGGTATGCTGGGCATATGTTTGGATGATACCAAACTAAAACCCAAATTGGATAAGTGCCAATTGTAGGTTATCCTAGGGAAACCAAGTATTGTACTTATACATCTCACAAGAGAACAATTAGATTATTGCTCTCCATGCCGTTTTCCTAAGAGGAATACCGATATGCAGTGGTAAGTGGGAGGATAGTAAAACTCGATGAAAATTGGAGTAATACTGTCCAAGGCACCGAATCTTAATGGAACATAAATAGTTCATCAATGATGAAACTATTCCAATAATCTTCGAATACACAAGAACCACGTATGTCGGAGAGAGTCAGAAAATAACATAGGGTATGGGTTTCTGATCTCACCTCGTAAAGATGTTAATCTTAATGAGGAACACCAACTGACTACGTATGAGGAAGTGATACAAGGTATCGACTCCCCTATTATGGCAAAGTGCCATGAGTCCGAAATAGATTCCATGTAAATCAACCAAGTTTGGATACTAGTTGATGTACCACAAGGCATTGTGCCTACTGGTACTATATAAGTCTTCAAGGAATACATACATGGAAGGCAACATACCAACGTACTAAGCTAGGCTTGTAGCGGAAAGGTATCGTTATCAACATTGTGTTGATTACGATTCAACCTTTTACTTCTTGCCACGATAAATCCATTTAGAAAATGTTTGCTAATGCTGCATGTTTCATTTATGAAATATGTCAGCTTAACGGGAAAATTGCTTTCCTGAAAAGGAAACCTTTTGGAGGATGTTTACAACATCCTGTTGGTTTTGTCGTACCAAAACTAACAAACAAGGTTTGCGGGTTATTCGATCCATGTTTGGATTGAAGCAAGCATAGGTTCTTGGAATTGTCGTTTTGATGTAATCATAATAGTTTATAATTTAATTCAAAATGAAATGATTCTTGTGTATATAAGAGGGTTAGTGGGAGCGCACTGACAATATTGTCCTATAAATAATGATAATATATGTCATTTCTTGGAAATGATATTCCCATAATAATAATCGGCGAAAGCTTGGCTTTCGATAAAACTCTCCGAGAAATCGTACATTGAAAAATGTACGCAACCTGGTGTCTCATACGCTTTGAGCATATGAATTCACAAACAGGCCAATCCGAGTGCTAGTCACTGGATTAAGGTTAAGAACATACTTAGTATCTTAGAGAACTAAGGATGATGTCTTAATCTATGGAGATGGAGAACTTGAAGTGACTGGGATCGCTACTGCAAGTTTCCTAAACCGATAAAGCGACAATAAGTCGCAAACGGTACTATACAGTTTGAATAACGGAACAATGAGATGGAAATCTTCCAAGCAAGATACTGTTACCGTATAAATAACAAATGCGGGTTATTGCTGCAGCTGAGGCGGCAATAGAAGCCTTTTGGGTCGATAATAAATCTAATTAGATTAGATATAATTCTGTTAGCAGCTGAGCTAGGCTTGAGCATAGGCTAAAGAATTAATGGTCTCATCAACGATCCAGATACATACTTTGATATTCATCTGATCCATTCAGATCATACATCGTGGCGATGCGATGATCGTATAAATTGCATCAGACGATAATCATGCAAATCCACTGACGAAAGCCTTTTCTCAGTAGTTTGAGCCAACCGTACATAGTTCAGGTGACAAGCACTCGAGTGAATGGCTATAGGCCAAGTGGGAGATTGTTGGACAATTATGACCCATAACGTCACTATTTGTATAGATTATGGTGTTGTTATACAAATTAACTTTGTGACAAAGAAGATTGCACTCTTATCATTTGTGATTAGATCACCTAGATGTATAAATGATAGGAGGTCCCTATGATTAGTTCCTGGATTTAGAATGATATGAGACATTATCAGTCCACGAATGATTAATCATTAAATATCCCTAGTCAGAGCATTGTCGAGATTGGAAATCGATAAATGCGTAAAAGACTAGTATTACACTCGTGCGCGTTGTGAAGGCATAATGACATAGTTCTCATAAATTTGGGTATAGGATACTCATGCAAGTGTAATAGGAGGTTGTGTTTTACCGATGGTACGGGAAACAGCTTCGCTCTGGATAGACCCCCTCGAAATTCCATTGGTAGTATGACTTTGTGTCTATGGAAGTACGAAATCAGGGTAGGTGTATTTGGTCTTAACTTGAGACTTGCACCGCTAATACTTGCGACAATCAATATACTTTGGTTGCGGTCGTCCAGGACTTTAACAAGTTTTGTGTACGCCTATGCTGGGTATATTGAGAATTGTAGTGTGTTGGGTGTGACGTCAAGACGGAAGTATCACTCCGGTCATAGTGGAGATGATGGTCACGTAGGATACGAGACTGGTTCTCTTAAATGCTGCAGCTATCGGGATATTATGACAAGGTCATGTATATCCAATTATAGAGACTAGTCACCAGACATCCGACATGTGCTTCGTACGGGGCAGCACAATTCCAGCCCCAGGCCTAGCACGTGATCATCCGATACTGGATCGACATACACAATACTATGTATACTACGCCTGATATAAATAGTTTATTCCTGTAATCATGTTTCTGGAGAATTGGGTAGGCATAGCGCTTTGCTAGAAGCCAACATTTTCTTGTAAATCGGTATAAACGTATTACTAGGTACTTACATGTTCGGATAGTCCGACGATCCTATTTACTGCCAACATATCCGGGGATCTCATTGGTCGTTTCCCGAAGATTCACCGATGACGTATGACTCGCACTTTATTAATCTGGGATTAATTAGATGAGAGAGAAAATTAATCTGGAATTAATTGCGGATATATTTTATCTAGGATAAAATATCAATTAAAGAGAGAAAACGATTAATTTGGAATTAATCGATAAATTAATATATTCGATATATTAAATGAAATTGAATTTCGACGCGGAATTAAAATCAGATTTTAATTCGAGCAAACGAGTTAATTTAGAATTAATTTGTTAGCGACGCGAATAATGATTTCGCTATGCATAATCATTTAATTACGTCGCAACGAAAAATTCTTTAATTAAGAATTAGCGAACCGAGCCCGAGATTGTTTGCGAGCGCATTCGCATTTCGAATTCGAGTGCGGCACGCAAGTCAAATCAAGCGTCAAATCATTAGTCACATCAAACGTCAAATCACATGTCACTTTGAGTGATGTGACAATTGATTGATTGATTGATGTGAGTTGAAAGCATTTAATGCTTGACTTTTGAAAAGGTTTTAGTATATGTTTTATTTGTTTTTTGGAAAACAAATTAACAAATACACATTTCTTCTTCTCTCTTCCTGCTTCACGATTTTGGAGCCAAAATTGCTCATTCTTCTCTCTCAGCCAACAAGCCATTTCTTCTTGTTTTTCTTTTCTGGTTGGACCGAATTTGAGGACAAGAAAAGAGTGAAATTTGTGGCAAATTTCTAGAGTGCTAGCACATCAAATGAGGATATACAAAGGTGATAGGGAACTTACTACATGAGCAAGGAATCAACTCAAGCTTGGAGCTTTCATGGAGGACCATCAATGGCCGAATTTGAGGACAAGAAAACAGCCCACTGCCGAGCTTGGATGAGGCAGAAAATGAAGTTTTTGTTGTCAACCGCATCATTCAACCCTTCATTGTGAGTATTACGTACCTCCTTTGATTGTATTCACATGTTATTTTCTTGCTTGATAAATGATCTTGGGAACCTTAGAGGAAACCAACACTAATATCCATCCGATATACATTATTCATGCATCACAACCATGTATTCACACAAGCATGTTATCAATCAATCGAATCAAATTAATTAATCTGATAATTAGTGACCATCCAATGTTCAAACAACGATTTGATTTTGCTCGAGTCAAACTCGTTTTGCGAATAATACTCAAAGTACAAATTCTCAAATTAAATTAAACTACATAATTAAATCCAATTCAATTTGTATTTAATTCTAATTCACTATTTAATTCCAAATTAAATACTACACTTTATTTAATAAACCTTTTACGACTTAAATTCCAAATTTAATCGTTACGGGTCTCAAAGCCCGATTAACGTCCAACGTTAATTTAATTAAAGTCCAATGGGCTTTTAATTAATTTCTTAAGGGGTGGACTTTTGGTCAACTTGGGTCAAACCCAATAACCAAAGTCCAATCCGGGAATTACCCCATAAGCCCAGAAATCAATTTTGGCCGATTAGGCCCAATTAAACTTTAAAGGTCCATTAGTCGCATTTGGGCTTTATGGAGGCGGTTTTGGGCCCAATTGGATCCAACCAATTTTTCCTAAACCCAACTTAGTACAACCAAGCCCAATAAGTCCAATAACAACACAACAAGCCCAAATCCAATTTAAGGCCCACATAATTAAATTCAAAAAATTCCAAATTCCCAATTTAATTATATAAAGTGTATTACATAATTAATCACCCAAATTAACATTTCTAAAACATTAATTTATACAATCAATCATGCTCAATTACATTAAATCATGTCCAACACAATTTAATCAAAATCAAACCCAATTACATGATTCTCATGTCTCGGCCAAAGAGGGGATTTCATGTCCAATTTCGAATTAAATCCAATCAAATCCAAATTAACATTAAATCATCATTCCCAATTGTTTCCAACTCATCCAATGAATCAAAAAAAAAAAATCCAAGACAATTAGGGCACTATATGGATTCGGCCAAACCTTCCAATTTGGGGAAAAATGTTCCAAACCAATTTTCTTGAAATTGATCCAATCAATCTTCAATTCAACATGATTTAAGCATATTCAAACATCTAATTTAATCAAATCATGCTCAAAATCAATTAACCCAATTTTAAGCCCTAAATCAAATTTCATGCTTTAACCTTGCTCTTGATGCCATTGTTGGTGTTTACTAAGGTCCCAAGATCATAAACAAGCATGAAATAAGTGCGAATAAAAATCAACGAAGTTGCGGAATACTCACATCGATCGGTTGAGCGATGCGGAGGACAACAAAATCAACTTTGCAGTCCACTGTTTTCGGTTTTGAGTCTCCAAGTTTTGAGCTCCAAACTTCGTCAAACGATTCCCGACTCATGGGTGGACTTCCCTATCACCTTCGCATGTCTCTCGGAGTGCTAGCTCTTGTGATTTTTGCCATAAAAATCACACTCAAGATTCCATTCTTCTCGGCAAAACCAGAAGAAACAGCCCACTGTTGGGCGTGAAATGAGGGAGATAAAAGAGAGGAGAGAGTGTTTTGTTTTACAAAATGTGTATATTTATTTGTTTTTCCAAAAACAAATAATATATACCATTTCCACTTTTCCAAAAAGTCAAGGCAATAAAGTTTGCCAACCACTCCCATCATTCAATTAATCAATTGTCACATCACTCAAATTGACATGTGATTTGACGCTTGATGTGACTAATGATTTAACGCTTGATTTGACTTACGTACCGCACTCGAATTCGAAATGCGAATGCGCTCGCAAATAATCCCGGGCTCGGGTTCGCTAATTCCAAATTAACGAATTTCCCGTTGCATCGTAATTAAATGATTACGCCTAGCGAAGTCACTATTCACGTCGCTAACGAATTAATTCTAAATTAATTCGTTCGCCCGAATTAAAATCTAATTTCAATTCCGCGTCGAAATCCAATTTCGTTTAATATATCGAATACATTAATTAATCGATTAATTCCAAATTAATCATTATCTCCTTTATATTATATTTTATCCCATATAAAATATCTCCGTAATTAATCCTAGATTAATTTTCTCTCTCATCTTATTAATCCGAGATTAATTTAGAGTGTGACTCATACGTCATCGGTGAAACTTTGGGAAGCGACCCATGAGATCCCCAGATATGTTGGCAGTAAATTCGGTCGTCGGACTATCCGAACACGTAAGTACCTAGTACTACGTTTTACCGATTTATAAGACAAGGTTGGCTTCTAGTAAAGCGCCATGCCTACCCAATACTCCAAAAATATCCTTACAGGAATAAACGATCTATATCAGACGTAGTATACGTAGTATTGCGTATGTCGATCCAGTATCGGATGATCACGTGCTAGGCCTGAGGCTGGAATTGTGTCTGGCCCTTACGGAGCACATATCAGATTTCTGGTAACTAGTCTCTATAATCGAATAACTATGACCTATTCATATTATCCCGATGACTGTAGTACTTAAGAGTATTAGTACTGTATCATACGCGACCATCATCTCCACTATGACTGGAGTGATACTTCCGTCTTGACATCACACCCAACACACTACGATTCTAAATATACCCAACATTGGCGTACACATAACCTGTTAAAGCCCTAGACGACCGAAACCAAAATATATTGATTTTCGCAAGCATTAGCAGTGCAAGTCTCAGGTTAAGACCAAATACACATACCCTGATTTCAGACTTCCATAGACACATAGTCATACTACCAATGGAATTTCGAGGGGGTCTATCCAGAGCGAAGCTGTTTCCCGTACCATCGGTAAAACATAACCTCCTATTACACTTGCATGAGTATCCTATACCCAAATATATAAGAACTATGTCGTTGTGCCCTAACAACGCGCACAAGTGTAATACTAGTCTTTTAGGTATTTATCGATGTCCAATCTTGATAATACTCTGACTAGGGATATTTAATTATTTATCCTTCGTGGACTGATACTGTCTCATATCATTCTCCGTCCAGGAACAAATTATAGGGACCTCCTATCATTTATACATCTAGGTGATCTAATCACAAATGATAAGAGTGCAATCTCCTTTGTTACTTAGTTAATTTGTATAACAACACCATGATCTGTACAAATAGTGACGCTATGGGTCATAATTGTCCAACACTAACAACACTAACATAGCATTACTTCTTCAAAACTCCACAATTCAAGTTTTAGGTAAAGATTTTCTTAACTTAAATCACTTGATTTCCTTCACCATTCCAGTCCCCTAAGCTTGATATTCCTCTTTCTAGCTTGTTGTGGTTTGATTTGCATTATTTCCTCTTTAGTTTTGGTAAGGGAGATGCCTCTCTCTTCTTTCTTCTTCTTCTTCTTCTTCTTCTTCTTATTTTTCTTTCTTTCTCTCCCCCTCTCACATTTCTCTTATTCTTCCCATTTTTAGGGATGACTGAATAGTGCTATATTTTATACTATGGGGATAAATATTTAATGATTAAATGAAAACAATCAGAAGTTTTGAGAATTTTATAGATAAGTCATCAGGTACTATTCATTTGAATTTTTGATTTGCATTTTTACCTATTTCTGATTTGAATTTGGAAAAATATCCAACAGAAAAGTTGTAGGTCTCGGTCTTAGCTTTGTGACGATATGAAGTTCATAAAAATAAAAAATCATATGAAAAAGTTATGACCTAAATACCACAGGCTGTCCGGATTTAATCTTTGAATGAATTTTGTATCGGAACTGCGAGAAATTTACCGAATGTCCAAAAAGTCATTACATGGATGTATACATATTCGAACATTATTTATATCATGTATCATACGTCCCATAATTTAATAGTCATCAAGATTACCAGGGTGTTATAAATTTTCTCCCCCCTTAAATAAGATTCGTTCTCGAATCTCTTCCATTGTTGAACTTCTTATGTCCGTCTTGGTTTGAAGATACCTGGTGTCTACTACTCTTATCTTCCTTTACTTTCTTTCAGCTCTGCTCAAGAACTCAATACTATGACTTTTAGGAATCTCTTATCCTGGTATACTCTATTCGATTCTTAAAGCTGAAAGCTTAGTCTTTGGGAGTTCGTGTCATATATCTACCCTATGTATAGAGGTGTCATCCTTCATGGAAGTTATCCTTCATAAAATTCTATCTATTTCTTATTTCATACTACATGATGTACTGAAGGCTGTACTAGAAGTACTCAATCTCTCATGGTTTGAATTTAAGTTCTTCTCGAACTGATGCCCAAGTGAATCACCCATTTTCTGTCTGAGACTCTATGACTGTATTTTATATTATCTACGACTTTTATTTAAGGGTTTCACTGCTCTTTAGATTTCCTAGAAGATCACTCATCTCATTATTGCATACTTAACTCGTAAGGTCCTAAACGAATTGTAAGGTCCTAAACTAATTTGATGCATTCATACTAATATAATAGTATCTATAGCTATTACAATTGAATCATTAATCCTCACATCTTATATCTCTTGCCTTGATAAATATTAATTCTTAAATATCACTTGGAGCTTCTGTTACTCTTCACGTACTTTGTACTACAACCTATGACATTCGTTTTCCCTTACTTTACGTATACCACAAGTTCTTCACTTAATTTTTATAATATAACTCCTTTAATGACTTTATTGAGTGTATTTTCAATTCTTTCTTTATTGATGCCTTCATGTCCTTAAAGATAATTATGATTCCTATAGTTATGTTTTTTCACGTTCTGTCTTAACTCTGGGGTAATTGTATGTAAGGTAGTCCTTGACGCTATTGCAACTTATCATACTCGATACTTCCTTGGTTCAAAATTTCAATTTGATCTTATCATTCTTCCTTTTAATTTCTCAGTTGACTATCTTTCTCTCTTTACTAAGCCTTAATTGCTTAACCGCTTCGTTCTTCAAAATCATACCTCTGCCTATCTGTGGGGTTTAGGATCTCATAACTCATGGTCAATTTCTTCATGTACTTCTAGCTTACTATTAACGTTGACACTGATGACTCGGTTCTGGTTATTGTTCACACTCTTTCATATCTTTAAATTCCTTGCTATTATGAATCAGGTTAACTATCATTTACACTGGCTTTTTCTTTTGCCTGATTGCACTTAAGAATATCCTACTTTCAGTTATTCCAATAATCTCGTTCTGTCGGGTGTCGTCCTCGTCTCAACATACCTAGTTTCTTTGGTTGTCTCTATGTTATGCCTCAATAAATCTGTTTTAAGTCGTATTTCACCTTCTTTCTTAGTTAGATATATTGCATGGGAACTTATTGGTTATACTCGCTATCTTTCTTTCGTTTCATATCTGATGGAATTCTTGTCTTGTTTCGTCGCTGAGAAAACTTGATGTTCCGTAATACTACTGAACTTAACCATCATAAGTCTATCTTAGTACTTACACACATCTGTCATTATTTATCTAGTATATTTTTCTATTATCGTCTTGTCTCAACGGTTCCACCTTCAAACATTTTACTTTTTGCCATTTTCATCTTCTTTCCTGCTCTATTCTATACCTGGAACTTCTGTGGTCTATGTTTATGTCTCACTTTTCAAAGGATATTATCTTTTACATGTCCCAAGTCATGTCTAACTCTGTTCTTTTGTATTACCTTCATTTCTTGACAAATATTTTCTCTATTCTTCATTTCATCTAGACAACTTCTTTTCCAAGGGTTGGGAGGGTGGGGATTGGTCCTAAAGCCTTTTTGGTTGCGGTGATCTCACTAGCTACTCATGTTGTAGTTGTACGTACTGCTCATTTATAAGCCTACGACTCCCGTGTTTACATATATGGTGTTGGCTCCCACACTAATGTACTTCGGCTAGGTACTATCTAAATTTTATTCTTTGACTTTACTCCTATTTCATTTTTCGACCATTGGTCTTACTACCTCTTACTGAGAACCTTCTTAAGGGTCATGCTCTTTCAAACTCCTACCGTACTACCACTGATATTCTTCCTACTAATCTCAGTTTCTTAACCCTATTAAGTCATTACTCCCCTGGAAGCTCCACATCATCTTTGACAGGTTAGGGTATCACTACTAATACTTTTGGTTCGGGTGCTATTCTCTTACTAGTCATTCCATTCTTGTATAATGAAGGCTCTTTATAAATCATATCTCTAACTCCTGAGGTCATTCTTTGCGTTTCTTACTCTGGCTCATTACACATTTTAGCCTTTACTTTCTCCAAGAATGTCCATTCTACGATAGAGCGATTTGTGTCACGTGGTAGACGCACGTTAGCAAGATCGGCGCACGTTAGCATGATCGGCTCATGTTAGCAAGATCCGGTGCACGTTAGCAATATCAAACTTCTCAGATTTTGACACGTGTCTAGACATATTTTAGCAGGCTCCCGGCGCACGTTAGCGGTCGCGACGCGCTAAATGACCATTTTACCCTTTTGTCCTTATTTCATTATTTTGGTCCCGAATTACCTTCAGAGAGTCCGGAAACTTTATTTATCTACAAAATAATAAAAAACACATCAAAATGTTCACAAAGTTCAAGAAACTATACAAAATATTATGTCAAATGAGTGGGAAATAGTGATATATTTACCACTCATCAAAAACTTATCTTGCTGAGCCATCCTGACATAAGCAAGACAACCCCAAATCTTAACATAATTAGGATTCAGTTTCCTACCAGTCCATATCTCATATGGCGTTGTAGGAACTGCCTTGGAAGGAATCTTATTCAAGAGATAAGCAACAGTTAAAAGAGCATAACCCCATAAATAATAGGGCAAATCTCTAAAACTCAACATCGATCGAACCATATCCAATAAAGTCTGATTTCTCCTTTCAAACACTCCATTGTGCTATGGAGTACTTGGAGGAGTATATTGAGCCAAAATCCCATTCTCCTTTAATTAATCGGTGAACTCACCACTCATATATTCACCGCCTCGATCAGATCGAAGACATTTAATATATTTACCAATATATTTTTCCACTTCATTTCAGAATTCTTTGTATTTTTCAAAGGTTTCCGATTTATGTTTCATCAAATAAACATAATCGTACCATGACAGATCATCGGTAAAGGTAACGAAGTATGAAAAACCACTGTGAGCAATGTGACTAATGGGACCACATACATTAGAGTGTAGTAGTTCCAATAAGTCATTGGCTCGGTGTCCTACACCCGAAAATGGGGTTTTGGTCATTTTACCCCGAATGCAAGATTCACAAGTTGGATAAGACTCAATGGCAAGATCTTGTATCAAACCATTCCTAACATATTGGGTTAGGCGTTTCACGCCCATATGACCCAACCTAATATGCCACAGTTCAGTATTATTTATATCAGATACTTTATGATTAATAATACTAGCATTAAAGATATCTTGTGAGGTATGAAAAATGTAATTACCACGCTCATTTGGACGAACTAGGATCTGAACATTATATCTATCATATAAATATAAAGAAAGATTCTTAATATTTACATTATATCCTTCAGTATCTAATACAAAAAGTGACATAATGTTCGCAACACATCCCGGTACAAAAAATAGTCATGCAACAAAAAGCTCCCACTAGGTAGAGGAATCTCGCATAAGCCCATAACAACTCCATCCAGAGTCGCAACTACATCTCCCCAGAGTTTAGCCGTCTACTTTCCTTCAGCACCTGCAACGAATTACAAATGTGAATTAGACAAGCAGAATCTAAATTTCATTCATGTATGCATGCATACACGTAACATATTTGCATCTGTTTGTGTTTGTTCTGTTTTGTAATAACAGGTTTCAAAGGAGAAAAAGAGAAAGCGTCAAAGGCAAGCTAACCAGAAGCAGCAACAATATAATGTCAGCAGTTTTCAGGAATGAATCACAAGGGCGAGGCCCATATCAGTATCAGTTTGGGGCGAGGCCCATATTAGTATCAGTCTTGGGGCGAGGCCCATATTTGTATCAGTTTGGAGCGAGGCCCACGTCAGTATCAGTTTGGGAATAAGTCTTAGGGCCGAGGCCCACATCAGCATTAGTTTGGGGATGAGTCCCAAGGCCGAGGCCTACATCAGTATCAGTTTGGGGATGAGTCCCAAGGCCGAGGCCCACATCAGCATCAGTTTGGGAATGAGTCATAGGGTCGAGGCCTATATCAGTATCAGTTTAGGGATGAGTCCCAGGGCCGAGGCCCACATCCTTATCAGTTTAGGGATGAGTCCCGAGGGTCGAGGCCCACATCAGTATCAGCTGAGGGCGAGGCCCATATCAGTATCAGTTTGGGGCGAGGCCCATATCAGTATCAGTCTAGGGGCGAGGCCCATATCAGTATCAGTTGGGGGCAAGGCCCACATCAGTTTCAGGTGGGGGCGAGGCCCATATCAGTATCAGTTTGGGGCGAGGCCGCGTCAGTATCAGTTGGGGGCGAGGCCCACATCAGGATCAGCTGGGGGTGAGGCCAATATTAGTATCAGTTTGGGGCGAGGCCCGCGTTAGTATCAGTTTGTGGCGAGGCCCATATCAGTATCAGTCTGGGGGCGAGGCCCATGTCAGTATCAGTTGGGGGCGAGCCTACATCAGCATCAGTTTTGGAATGAGTCCCAGGGCCGAGGCCCACATCAGCATCAATTTGGGGATGAGTCCCAGGGCCGATGCCTACATTAGTATCAGTTTGGGGATGATTCCCAGGGCCGAGGCCCACATCTGCATCAGTTTGGGGCGAGGCCCATATCAGTATCAGTTTGGGGGCGAAGCCCATATCGGTGTCAGTTTAGGGACGAGGCCCACATCAGTGTCGGTTTAGGGGGCGAAGCCCACATCAGTGTCCGTTTAGGGGCAAAGCCACATCAACATCATTCATCCATACATACATGCATACATATCATATACATATAATTTTTGTTTTTTATTCG
Source organism: Zanthoxylum bungeanum (assembly GCA_019454045.1). Classification (NCBI taxonomy): domain Eukaryota; kingdom Viridiplantae; phylum Streptophyta; class Magnoliopsida; order Sapindales; family Rutaceae; genus Zanthoxylum; species Zanthoxylum bungeanum. The sequence goes on along the minus strand of SKCR01029492.1, from coordinate 131,920 downwards.
CACGACTGTAGCGGTAAAGACCACCTCATCAAGTAACGGCTCAAAAATGAGCCACATTCTCAGACAATACGGTTCAGAAATGGACCGCTACCATGACAGATGCCGAAAATGGCGCTCCAAAATGGAGCACACACAACAGATGCCGAAAATGGCGCTACAAAATGGAGCACACTCATGCATGCATACATACACGTAACATATTTTGGCATTCGTTTTGTGTTTAGTTTGTATTCGCAGGTTTTGAAGAAGAAAAGAGAAAGCGGCAAAGAACAAGCTAATCAGAAATGGTGAAAAGCACAATATCGAATTCGGGTAATAATCCCAGGGTTGAGGCCCATTTGCGTTTGAGTTTTGAGTATGGCACTCTGGGGGCGAGGCCCACATTAGCATTAATATCAGTTTCAGGAACAAAGCCCACAGTCAGCTCAATTCGGGAATAAAGCCCACATTCAGTACAATTCAGGAACAAAGCCCACAGTCAGCTCAGATCAGGGAATAAAACCCTACCTTAACATAGTTCGGGAACAAAGCCTAGGGGAATAAAGCCATATCTTGACACAGTTCGGGAATACAGCCTAGGAGAATAAATCTCTCTCTCAGTACAGTTCGGGAATAAAGCTCACATTCAACACAGTTCGAGAACAAGGCCCAGGGGAATAAAGCCATACCTTAACATAGTTCGGGAACAAAGCATTGGGGAATAAAGCCCTATCTTGACATAGTTCGGGAATACAGCCCATGAGAATAAAGCTATCTCCCAGTACAGTTCGGCAATACAGCCCAGGAGAATAAAGCTCTCTCTCAGCACAGTTCGGAAATACAGCCCAGGAGAATAAAGCTATGTCTTAACACAGCTCGGGAATAAGGCCCAGGGGAATAAAGTCATATCTCTACACAGTTCGGGAACAAAGCCTAGAGGAATGAAGCCCACTTGCAAAACAGCTCAGGGAATAAAGCCCAGGAGAATAAAGCTCTCTCTCAACGCAGTTCGGGAATAAAGCCCAAAGGTCAAAGCATCTCAGGATAACCAGTAAGTTAAGCAACAGCTGGCGAGCCAGGTAAGTAGAAATGCATTGCATAACTTTGATAGGATTGTTCAAAGTCACACATGGCACAAGTCCCATCAAAGTGGGGGCGACTGTAGGCATTGTATTTTTGCATGTGAGTCCCTATGATGAGTCTCATTTGGAGGCACTACCTTTTTAGTCGAGGAATTTGCGGGAAACGGTTGTCGGAAGGGAATCGGTATTAAGTTAAATTTTATCCGCATGTTTAGCTCCAAGCTCGCTCGTTGGACCTCCGTTTTTAAAGCACCTTTAGCCTAAAAAACCCAGAACCATTTAACCTTGGCCCAATCCCACTCACCAAACCAACACAACACCTAGCCCATCACACTTGGCCCACACGCCCAAGGCCCTCAAAATACAACCCAATTGAATTAAATATTAATTAAATTAAATATTAACTAGATAAAATATTAATTAAGTCATTATACCAAATTAAAATATTGTAACTTCCTAACCCAAAATATTATATACTAAATTAAAGAAAACGTTAAATTAAATCATACCTAATTAAGATAAATCACAAATATTTTATACCTTACTTAACCAATATCATGCCTAAACAAGATAAATCAAATATTCAACCTTCCTAATTCACCAAAATTTGTCCCCCCAATCAATCAAATCCTTTCCTTGTTTGACACCAAATCCAATATATTCCTTGTGAGACAAGGGGAAGCCCTAGCCCTTGTCTATATAAACAACCCAAAACCAAAGCCAATCCCATCTCTAATCTCACACAATTCACGCCCATACACAAGAAGGAAAGCCTAGTTCATTCACATAATATTCATATAAGAGACACAAGACATCAAAACCCTAAGACCTTGCATTGCCGTGAACACCACCTCCAATCTACCTCATTCATACACATCACTCCTACACACAGCCCCATTGCCACATCTAGCCTCCTTCACAGCCCCAAACTCACGCCTAAACAGACCTTGAAATAGCCCCAATAACCCCTCAAACTCACGCCAAACAGCCCTCCCTGCATCACCTTCACTGCACGCCTAAATACCCCACTGCACTGCCTCCTTCAGTGCCGCAAATCACCCCAGTGTTCTGCCCAGTTTTCACGCCCAATCTGTCCCCCAAAATAGTCCCCGAAACACCCAAAACAGTCCAAAAATCAGCCAATAAACCGAGATAAAAACACAGCCAAAACAATCCCCGAAACACCCAAAATAATAGCCTAAATTACCAAACACAGTGACCAAAATACGGTAGCAAAACAGCAGCAAAATGGAGTCAAAATAGTAGCTTGAGCAGCGAAACAGCAAGGTAAAAGGCAAACCAGTGAACCAAAAAAGTTGAGGAGCTTTAACCCTTCCGATCTCCGTGAAACGCGAATCCGAAAGTCGACAAAAAAGGTTAGACCTGAGGGTATTTTTCACATCCGTTTTCAGTTGTATTTTTATTATTTATTGAGTTTCGTTTGCATGATTATTATGGAGTGATGCATGTTGTGGCCTTTCAATAGATAAAAAATGCATGTATTGTAAAATGATGTATGTTATGGTCTTGAATAAAATGAAAAATGTGTCGCCTCTCGTGGTATATAGGATGGAAACCCGGACATAAATTTCATAGCCGATTCCGAATGGACGGTAGTATGATCTGTACTTGGGATACAACTCCATGTACCACTTGAGTAAACGGCACATATTTCATTTTATGTTGCTTTGATTTGTTTGTTATTCGCTACTTGATTTCCGCATGTTATTTTTTTATGTAATGATGTGATCAAGTGTATGGGCTTAGTAAGTTGGATTAAAGGTCTCCTATTTTGAGGGGTTAAAATACTTTACCACGATGCTTTGCCGAGCCGATTGATGTATATTCGGTTGAATGTAAGATGTGTTCAATCGGGTATACGAAGCCGATATTATTGTTTTTATTTTTAATATGCATGATGTGATCGAGCGCATGGGCTTAGTAAGTTGGATTAAAGGTCCCCTATTTTGAGGGGTTAAAACCCTTTACCACGATGCTTTACCGCGCCGGTTGATGTATATTCGGTTGAATGTAAGATGTGTTCAATCGGGTATACGAAGCCGATATTATTGTCTTTATTTTTTATAAGCATGATGTGATCGACCGCATGGGCTTAGTAAATTGGATTAAAGGTCTCCTTTTCTGAGGGGTTATAATCCTTTACCACGATGCTTTGCCGCGCCGGTTGATGTATATTCGGTTGAATGTAAGATGTGTTCAATCGGGTATACGAAGTCCGATATCATTGTCTTTCCTTTTTTATATATGTGTTGTGTTGATTGCGCATGGGCTTAGTAAGCGCGATTAAAGGTCCTCTATTTGAGAGGTTAAAATCTTTTACCACGATGCTTTGCCGCGCTTTTAGCCCGCTATTATTTATTAAATGTCATCTATTCATTCGTTCATGTATGTGTCATGTTGTTTACTGTATTTTGGAGGTCGCTGCTGTGACCCCATTCGAATGTGTTTCAGAACGCCACACGAACGCATGTTTTCTGTCTGGTCCCGTTCGAAAACGCGTTATCAAACGCTATACGAATGTGAACCTTCTATTTACCGTTCGAACGCGTATACGAATGCCGCACGAACGCCCACGGTAAACAGGTCCTCCTGCATCACATCATGAAATGTCTATCTTAGCATATAGTTATCTCTCTTTTTACCTTATGCATTTGTATTACCTCTTTAGTTATCTATTTCTATTATGCGCTTAAGTGTCTTTCATTAATAGGCATGCTTATATGAAGGCTATGTGTTTGCGCTTATGTGCCTACCAATGTGAAATTGTATGTCTTTCGTTTGTCAATTTATCTTTATGCATGAATTCAGACATAGATTATATACAAATAGGTTGTATGCAAGCATGAAAATATGTTATATGTAAACTTAGATATGAGCTTTGTACCTATGCATGCAAACTTAGGAGTGACTTATCCTTGGAAATATGTTGCTTAAGCTTGGTTAGATTATTGCACAAATCACGTTATTACAAGTGGCATAAGTAAGGGACCATTCCGAACCCAACGGTTTGAGGTCTTCCCTTGCGAGGGGTGAGTGCGGCCTTAAATCTTATTTTCCCGGTTCACACCGGGTGGTGACTCCATTATTCTCCGGTTTAGTCCCCCGCGGGCTACTCCGTACTCCTAACCGGGATGCGAGCCCGGAACAGCATGCGTCACCCAGTTTCTGTGTCCCACACCGATCCTATAAACACACATTATACATATCCGATCATTATATACACATACATATAAGTATATGTTTACAAAAATAGATATATATATATATATATATATATATATATATATATATATATACATATACATTTACAAATACATGTACATGTACATACTATTATAAGTTCATATATTTACATACCTAGACATACACATATGGAAATTAAATTCATTATTATCTCATTTCATTTCATAGAAATAACAAAACCCAAACCTAGTACCCCTAAACCCATGCAAAAAATAATAATTGAAGTACTCATCGCATGGGTTATTTACCTAACTTCAAGAGCACACTTATTCCTAGTCACATTTGTAAAAACAAATGGTGATACGCCATCAAAATCGATACTTTACAGAATTCTTGACTTAAACCGTCACCGCCATTTTATAGTACTCTCTAATGGCTTCGATTTGGCGGGTGGCTCATGCCGTTAAATGAAGCGACAAGGCAAGATCGAAAAAATCAAGCTTATGTGTCTCTGTTTCTTTCTTCGCTGTTACTGGCATCTTGGAGCTGTTGTAGGCCACCATCTACTACAGGGGGCCAGACATCTTTATCTGTGCCATCTGTCGGCCGGCGGTGGCTAGTTGGTCGACTGTTGGCGACCTCTAGCGTCTTTCTCCCAAAAGAAAGAGGGTTTTTCAATTAATTAAAAACTGAGGTTATATGAAATAAAGTGTCTGAAATTTACAAGTTAACCCCTGTGGAATAGCTGTTAAGTCCCTAACCTTATCCTACTTCTGAAATATGCAAATTTGAGGTCATTCTGATGTAAATTTCAAAAATATACTCAACATGAAAGTTGTTCGTATCAGAAAAACGAGTCCAATGGTTTAAAAATCAGCTCAATTAGAGGTTTTTTTCTATTTTTATAACTAAAGCATTAAAATTTTTATGAAAAATATAAACATGAATCACGTAACCAGTCCTCAAAACCTCACGTTTTCCAACGCAATGAAACCTCACTTTAAACATTCTGACCAATTTTTCCAACATATAAGCTCTTATTTTCAAATATCATCTCATTTCGAGACCTAAACTTCAATCCGGGAACTTTCAGAACTATTTCCGAAAAATTTCTATATATTACAATAATTAAAAAAAATTAATTATAAAAATTATGTGTCATGTGTCGCAATGAGAAAGTTTAAAATTTTTATATATGTGTGTGTGGGGGGATGGGGCTATTTGCACTCTAAAATTTACTTTGGACACTGAAATTTTAAAAAATAATTTATTACAAAATATCAATAATGTAATTTACTTAGGACAATTAAATTTAGGTTAATTGAATATATAACTCTTCCCACCATTTAATTGAATGCCAATCATCCTAACATAAAATATTAAATCCTAAAACTTTTATGAACATCAAATTTACATCATTGGAAAAATATAATTTAATAAACAACAAGTACTTGTTTCTGCACAAAAAAACAAACATCCATATTTAAAATATAAAAGAAAAAAATAACTTTAGTTTTATTAAAAAATAAATAAATAAAAAAGCAAGAAAGAAACCGATAAAATAAATCTAATAAAAATAATCATGAGGCACTTCATGTGACACTATGAACATGTAACATCCCCCTTCAGGAGATGCCACCGGTAGGGAATAGGCCGTCATATCCCTCTGAGCCACTAACTATTAATAACACTATTATTCTAATTTCAAAGTTAAATTCATGCATAGCGACCATTGCCCCAATTAGTAACACAAATATGCGTTGCAATACTTATAACTCAATAACATTACACTTATGCTCTTTACACATGCAAATTCTACTAAAAATGCATCTGATACAAGACTGTACTTTGACTCTGATAGAACTCTGTATCTGACTTGACCTGGTGGACTCAACACCCTAGTGACTACTAAAAATATTTTGCGTTTTTGTGTTTTGACTAAAAAGGTGAAATTGGTAAAAGATAGCCGAGTAAGGAGTTTCCACTCCTGAGACGTATCTCAAACCTATTTCGGAACAAGTTAATTTTTGTTTATTTCATTTTAAATTATTTAATTTGTAAATTCTCCGTAACACTGACTAAAATGGACCTTCATATGCTCAGTTGGCAGGTATTATCAATATGCATAATAACATACGGACATGAGCTGTAATTGAAAAGTTTGTAATATTCAGTGCTCTAGTTTAATTGGAGGAAGCATCTCAAAAAAGCGATGGCGTAAAAAAAAAAAAAAATTAAGATGAATAAAATAAAGCATCTAAGATCCGAGTTATTAAGTCTGTAAGGGTGTTTTAACACCTAGTGCCCTAAAACCAACTGGTTTGGGAGTCACTGGCCCAAAGCTCGTTACATGGATCGAAGATGCTGCAAAAATATATTTATATCTGAAGTCTGGGTAATTAAGTCCGTAGAGGTGTCTTAACACCTGGTGCCCTAAAACCAACTGTTTGGGAGCCACCGACCCAAAGCTCGTTACATAGACGGAAGGTATTGTATATAAATAAAAAGTCAAAATTCAGAAAAAGCAAAGAAAAAATCAAAAATCGGAAAAATTATTCCATTGCTGCAAAAAGGTGTGAAATCTGATAGAATTTTAGGACAAAAATATTATTCTCTTATCAACTGCACTTATGACTGTTGTGGGCAAAAATGAGTTGATTAATATTTTGTTGGCTGTGTATATGGAGAATGGTAAAAACAATCGGAGAATCTACTTATTCGGTAATTTAGAAAGAAACAAAACATCTCAAATCATCTCTTCTGAAATCACTTTCATGGTTCTAAAATTAATTCATCTCAAATTATCTCTTCTGAAATCACTTTCATTAACTGAAAATAATTCTTTTTCTGGAAAACTTTTCTGAAATTGCTTTTGGTCTGTAATTCTATGAAATTCTCATAAAATAGTTTCTTATGAAAACTCTTTCTTAAAACCATCTTTTCTGTAAGTCTATCTTTAAAAATCCATTTCTAAAAATCCATTTCTGAGAAATTCATATCTAAAAAATTTGTATTTGTGAAATCTATATATGAATACCTGGCGCATGGGGGCGTTACGTCTTGCCGTCCCCCTATATGAAAAATCTTACGTTTGAGGGCGTCCCCCTGTACGTAAATATCTGGTGGTCTTGGGGCATTACGTCTTGTCGTCTCCCAAGTCATAAATCTGGAGCCGGGGGTGCGGATCTATGCTACCCTCATGATAACTGCGTCCGTCAATTCCATAAGTAACAACGAAGGTGGGTTTTTCCCCCATGCCTCAAAAATAATAAAACTCAAGCTTTTTGAAAACAATTTTTCTAAAACATCAACAATTGTAAAACAACTGAAATCAAATTTCGGCTAATGCCCTATGTTCTTTAAAAGTAAGTCTTATATCGAAAACAACTTAAATGAAATCAGTTGAGAAAAGGGCTAACTCACCAATTAACTTGTATTACCTTTAACCTTCATGTAACTGGGTTTCTTTTGATCCTGCACGCAACTGAAAAGATTTCTGCAGAAAACGAATATGTCTTGTATTCGAGTATGATTAGTATGTTTAAACTAAGAAACCATTCATAATCATGGATGTAGTGTGAAGTTGTATATTGGTATGAAATCCTTAAGGTGGCCTCTAATATGATATCATGGAACTCAAATGTCTAAACTAATCTTTGAGAAAATGGTCTTGCGTCGCGACGCTAGATGCTACTTGTCACCACGCCCACAAGGCTGGAGTGAAACAAAGAGAAAATTTATGTTCCGAGCCGCGACGCTAGACTTTACACGTCGTGATGTCCATGAAAATAGAAATCAGGCAGAAGGTATCCTCTGCTTGCAAGGCGACGTCGAGTGTTGAGCGTTGCGATGCTCACAGGAGCAGAACTGGAACATGGGTTATCATTTTGTTACACGTCGCGATGCTTGCCTGTTTTTAGGCCCAAATATTTACTTCCCAATGTCTAGCTTACTCAAATTCACCTCCAACACCCTCACACTACAACTTTACACAAATAATTCTTGAAACTTCAATATTCAAGCATGTTAAGACAACACTACATCATCAAATTAACTCTTTAATCTCATAACTCCAACTTAGCTCAACGCCTAGCATTTAATAAATTGGACCATTTCTTAATAGAAAATTCATTTCCTAGTTGATTATACACCTTAATACAATCACTAACATGCTAACCATACTAATAAGACATCATCTTATGAAAATACCATAACTTAAGTCTTGGGTCAAGTTTCTTTAACTCAACTTATTTGATTTTCTTCATCCTCCAAGCCTACTAAGCTTGTTACTTCTCTTCTTGGCTTGTATTAGGTTGCTTTGCATTTTCTCTTCTTTGGGTTTGAAAAGAAAATGGCAATCTCCCTCTTTTTTTCCCTTCTTTTCTTCTTTTTTTCCTTCTCATCTATTCTCTTCAAAGATTTCTCTTCATTCAATTTTTTTAGTGATGCATGAATAGTAACCCTTATTTATACTAGTGATTGATTTGGATAATTTGAATAATGATTTAATTGAAAAAAACTATAAACTTTGAGAATCCTCTAGATGAGTCCACGGGTATTATTCATCTAAATTTTGTATATATATTTTTGACCTATTTCTCATCTGATTTTCGAAAAATGTTCATCGCATAAGTTGTAGGTCTCAGTCTTAGCATTCTGATGATATAAAGTTCATAAAAATCAAAGATCGTATGAAATGGTTAAGGCCCGTATACCATGGGCTGTCCAGATTTAATCTTGGAATGAATTCCGTATCAGAATTGCGAGGATTTTATTGAATATCCAAAAATTCCTTCCATGAGCACATACATGTTTGAACATGATTTACATCATGCATCATGCCTTCGATAACATAATAGTCGTTGACCTCTGATAATGTATCAGTCGTTGGGATTACCAGGTGTTACAAATTCTTCCCCCTTTAAATAGGATTCGTCCTCGAATCCCTTCTAATGTTGAGATTCTTAGGTCCATCTTGGGTTGAAGCTATCTGGTTGATGAGTGGTATTTATATCACTTATTCTCACTCATTTGACCTAATATTTCGTATAGTTTCTCGAGTTTTGTGAACGTTTTAATGTGTTTTGTTGTTATTTTACAGATAAATAAAGTTTGGAAAGCACTTGAGGCAATTTGGGGCAACAACGGACAAAAATGCGTCAACAGAGATATTTTCGTCTTTTCCACGTCTCGACGCTGAAGCCATGAGCGGCGCGACGCCCAGGATGCGCCGAATGTGCTAACATGCACCGTCAGCCACGTGTCAAAATCTGATAGGTTGGACTTGCTAACGTGCGCCGCCCTTGCTAACATACGCCTCATGCCACGTGTCATCACCTCACTGGACCACCTAAACCGCGTGCCACGTGTCGTCTCTCTATTGGACCGAATAATCAACGAATCAGAGCATACCACGTGTCGCCATTCTATTAGACCGAATTTACACCCAATCACAAGATTACACGTGGCACTATTTCATTGGACCGCATCACCAGCCAACCAGAGCGTGACACATGTCACCAATTATTGTGCCGACAGCCGCGTGGTCAACGTACGCGTGGACTCCAGAAAATGTTGCCAGCGTCGCGACGCTAGTGCATTTTCAGCGTCGCGACGCTGGACCAAAATATGCCTATAAAAGGTGGCCGCCATTTCAGTTTTAGTTGCACCATTCTCTCTTATTTCTTTGATGTAAAATCGGGAGTTTCTCTCTCTAATCTCTTTTAATTTAAGTTTTGTAATTAATTACATTTTGTAATAGTAATTACTTTCTTTAATAGTAATAGTAATTTATCTTATTTAGACTGTTTCAGTTTTACTATTCAACCATGATGAGGTAACTTCTCCTTGCTAAGGTGAAATGTAATTCTTTTACTGTTACTATTTAGATTAATCTCCTTTAATATAATATGTTTACTATTTAAAATTTGACTTAATACGGATACCGCCATCTTGGTCGGTTGGCTATTAAATTTAAATTGGTTTAAACCTGACTAATCCAGGATACCGCCTATATGGCTGGTTGAAAATTAAATTTTCTTACCGCCTATATGGCAGGTTCATGGACAAATCATACCGCCTTTATGGCTGGTCGGACTTAATTTGAATTAATCAGGTTACCGCCTATATGGCTGGTTGGTAATATTATCACAAGTTTATATATTATTTTATGGGAGATATCTAAAATAGTAAATAGTAAAAGTAATTCCTTTTACCTTAGTATTTTATTTTATTGTTATTTACTTTTCCGTATTACTTTACCACATTTACTATTTCGCATTTTTACTTTATGGCTTTTACTTTTAAGTTTTTACTAGCCCTAGTCATGTGTCATAACTAAGTTAGTTATCTACGGTTGTGATGAATTTCAATATCACTGGTTTATAAGAGTTAGATTATAGTTTGGTTAATATAAAGATTTATTTATTGAGTCTTAATCTTAATGCTTTTTATTAACTGGCCATTAATAAAATTGATTAGGTAAACTTAAAATGAACTAGACATAGGGATTTTAAGTTTAAGACCTTAGACTCAATAGCCCACGATCTTCCTTGAGGATAGATAACTCTTTTAATAGATTTCCTTACAGGATATGAATATACCTGTCAGGCGGGGGTAACCTTAATTGGAACTTAATCTTAATGAATCTAGGTAATTTGGTTGACATAGACATATGGTTCAATTGGATTATACTAGGTATTTATAATTGACCATCGGAAGAGGCTTTCACATAATTTAGTGTTCTAAGTTAATAAATCAATATATTACCCAACTATAGGATAACCACTTCATCTTTAAATAATATTGAAAAGATTCACAACCCTAGATAGTTTTTAATATTGAATTTTCTTAAAACTTACTTTCGAACAATTTTATTTACTTGTCTTTAAATTTAGAATCGTCGCCATTTCAAATCAATCAAACAACCTGTTAGATACTTGTAATCATTTGACCTCATAAAATTAATAGTTTAGGAATTAAGTCCTCGTGGGATCGATATTTTTTATACTACTTGAACGATACGTACTCTTGCGTTATACGTGTGTGTTTACGCCGGTCACTGGTCTCTGCTACTTTTATCTTCATTTACTTGCTTTCCACTTTTCTACTAAAGAACTCAATACTATTATTCCTGCGAATCTCTTATACTGATATACTCTATTCGATTCTTATAGCTGAAAGCTTAACCTTTTGAAAGTCTCATTGGAACCTTTCTTTCTCGTGTGGAAACAAAAGCCATATACTATATCTTGTCTACATAAAGGTGTAAATCCTTCACGAAACATATTATTCAAAACTTCATCTATCTCTCATTCTATAATTTATTACATCCAAGAGATGTGTTAGAAATCCTCATTCTCTTATAGTCTAAACTTAGGTTTCCTTCGAACTGGTACCCATGTGAATTACTTGTGTTTCCTATAGTTAGGTTCCTTCACGTTCTGTTTTAACCTATGGGGTAATTGTATGCAAGGTAGTCCTTGACGCTATTGCAACTGATCGCACTTGATACTTCCTTAGGTTTCACAGGCTCGACTTGATCTTAGCATTCTTGCTATTAATTTCACTATTTGACTTTCTTTCTCTCTTTACTATGCCTAAATTGCTTAACAGTTACGTCCTTCAAGTTCTCCTATCTTTGTCTATCTGTGGGGTTTAAGACCTCATAGCTCATGGTCAATTTCTTCATATGCTCTAAGTTTATCATCACGGTTCCCAATACCTCTTTACTCTAAATTATTAATCCTTGACATAATTCTGATGGTCTTTCTTAATTGGTTAAAGCCTCTGGAACAAGGTATTTATATTAAGCCTAACTATGTGTACACTGGTGCTTAAACTTTATCCCTTACTATTATCATCGATGCTAGCAATTCGGTTCTGGTTAATGTTCATAATCTTTACGTACCTTTAAATTCATTACTACTATAAATCTGGTTAAATGTCCTTTACACTAGCTTGTTCTCTTAGCCTGATTGTACTTAAGATTATTCAACTTTTGGTTATTCCCACATTCTTATTTTGTCAAGTACCGTCCTCGTCTTAACAATATCTGTATATCTAGTTTCTTTTGCCCTCTTTATGTTATACCTCAATAAATCTGTTCCAGGTTGTACTTTGCCTTATTTATTAGCTAGGTATATTGTATGGGAACCTATAGGTTATAATCGCTACCTTCTTTCCGTTTCCTAACTGATGGAATTGTAGTCTTATCTCAACGCTAAGAAAGCTTGTTATTCCATAGTAATACTAAATTAATCATCGAAAGTTTATTTTAGTACCTATGTACTTATGTCATTGTTTATCTAGTATCTTTTTCTATTACCGTCTTACCTCAACAGGTTCACCTCAAACCTTATACTTAATGTTCCTTTCGTCTTCTCTCTTACTCTATTCTATATCTGGAACTTCTGTGATCTATGTCTCTGTATCCTTATCTGAAGGATATCATCTTCCACATGTCCTTAGTCATGTCTAATGCTGGTTCTTTTATATTCCGTTATTGATTGACTAATACTTTCTCTCTTCATCGTTCAATGTAGATAATTTTTATTCTAAATCTTTTACTTAGAGCTATTTTCCTATTCTATCATGCCATAGTACTAAATCTGAAGGTTTAATGTTTTGGTCTACGTTCACTGCGTATTCACTTGTTTCTGGAAGTATCTTAAGGCAAACATTGAGGCCCATTTTTGCTGTTGTTGTCTAACTCCTGAAGCCTTTCGGTTATGGTGATCTCACTAGTTACTTGTGTTGTAGTTCCGTGTGCTACTCATCTATAGCCTTGGACTCCCATGTTTACATATCTGGTGGTGGCCCACACTCTAAGGTACTACTGCTAGGTACTATCTAAATTTCCTTCTTTGATTTTAACTCCTGATTCGTTTTCGACTATTGATCTTACTTCCTCTTATTGAGAACCTCCTTAAGGGTCATGCTCTTTCAAACTCCTACCGTACTACCTCTGTTATTCTTCTTACTAATCTCAGTTCCTTAACCTTTTTAGTCATTACTTCCCTGGAAGCTCTCCATCATCTTTGACAGGTTAGGGTATTATCACTAATACTTTTGGTTCATGTGTTATTCTCTTACTAGTCCTTCCATTCCAGTATAATGAGAGGTTTTTTACAACTCATATCTCTAACTCCTGGGAGTCTCTCTCTGTGTTTCTTACTTTGGTTCCTTACTTTTTTGAGCCTTTATCTCGTGATTCTTGTCTAGGTTCTGTTGAAATTCTTGGTTCGGCTATCTTGCTGTCTCAAAATATGTCTATCTTATCAGACACACTTCTTTACTTGTTCAACTTCTTATAGGGCTCTAAGTTGGGGGTGAATACATGCTCACATGTCTAGTTAGATGTCCATATACTTCCTAGAGTATAGTTACTGGAAAGAAAACTTATCGTTTGTTCTGTTGGAATTTGCATCGACTCTTCATTATCTTAGGGTTCCATAATTTTTACCAACTATCCTGAAGTTTCCATTTACGTTGCTGTCTCCAAGCTACATTACATATGTCACTAAGCATACTAAACTTCTTTGTTAATTTCTGCATCTCCCTTTGATATCTCCATACCCTATCTCATGGCTCTAAACTGTGCTGTTGAGGCTAGTGCTGGTCCATTCTTCTAAGCTTATTTCTATACTTCTTCTCCCTGCTCTTACTATAGGCTACAACTATGTCATTTAACTTTGTTGTTCGTAGTGGTACTCTTGTTAACTCCAGAGTATCTCCAATCTTATGGGTCCGTCATTTGAATCTTTCACAAATTTCTACTGGTATTGGTTTGATCTATGGATTCTACTATGTTTGGTCTACTCTGTGGACTTCTACTAGTACTGTAAGCCTCGTGCTGGCTTGTCGAGATTCTTGAAATGTGTTAGGTTTTTTTCTTTCTAACTTCAAAAATTTCCTTAGACCTTTTCTGGGTGATATACTTTTCAATGTCTTATGTTTCGGCCTTAGGATAAACTCTCGTCGGGCTTCCTTACAGTTATCTTTATCTATGCTGATAAAGGCTGGGACAAGCTTTCACATCTCGATGGATATCGTTGTCTTTGTTCTGGTACTCTATGTCTTGGTAGAGTCTATTACTCATGTGAGGTAAGTATGAGATAGGTTCTGTCAGGACAGCTTTCTTAATCGTTATCATTGAGGGGTGAGAATCTGGGTAACTTAGGGCCGTATCTATGTCAAGTTTCTGGGCTGAGGCAACTAATCACTTTGTTTGCTTATAGGCATGGGTTTGGTTATCTAAATCTTCATATCCTTCGTGACATCTCATGTTTGTCAGAAACTCCCATGACTATCCAAATTTTCTTGCTTCTCTTATGTTTCTAACTATCCTTCATTATTGAGGATCTTGTTATCTCTTACGAAGTACTCAAATGCTATTGAATCTATCTGAAAGAATTTTTTGAGGTGGAAATGAATCTTGCTTGAAATGAAGGAACTTTACTTAAGTCTACTTTACATTCTACTCTTGTTCATGCTTATTCTATTCTCTTTACTACTGTAGGTTATGATATTATCTTATCTATCTTATTCTTTATCGCTATCCTCTAATTGCCTCTGATTTCTTAAGCGTCTGAATTTAATCTTTCACTTTTCTTTTAGCTTTTTCTTTTTCTTTTTATTTTCCTGGGTGGGTATCATTAGAACTTTACTAGCTATTCATGTAGCTTATCTTGAGCTTATGATGATCCACCAAGATGGCCACAGAAGGTTTCTCAACTTGGACAAAGAGTATGGTTACTATTATAAAGAATAATATTTGAAAAGCTTGGGAATTTCTTACTAACCTCTCTATAGATCTTGAGGACTTACTTGAGGATCGGATACTGGAGAGGCAGTGCCTCACATACTAGTACCCAAATTCACGCCCACACCAAGCCCACTAAAAGGGACCAACCACACGCCCACACCCCCAAATTCACGCCCAAAGCCTTCCAAAATAAAAAATTCACACATTAAACACATGTTGAAATCAAATCAAATTACCTTCCCAAATTAAAATATTCAAATTAAATGTCATCAATCATCTTCCTGATTAAATTAAATCACATTCCTAAACTAAATAAAATCAAATAAAATCAAGTCAAATTACCTTCCTTCACAACTCCACAATACTACGCTAGCGGCTAGCGGCAAGCGAGCATGTTTCTAATTCTCCAGGCAAACTTCCGAATAAGGCTTCACGGATGGAAACTCACCAGTACAAGGGTACATGAAGGGTACATATAACCCTTAATGACCTTAAACCGATGTCCCGAAACAGGAGCTCCTTTGTAAAGTGGCTGCACGTCCTAGTCTGATTCTAGGACCGTGACATTCTCCCCCACTTCATTCATCGTCGTCCTCGACGATGGCATAACTTGAGGGTTAGGATTGTAACATCCTCCCCCACTTCATCCATCGTCGTCCTCGACGATCACATAACTTGAGGGTTAGGATTGTAACATCCTCCCCCACTTCATCCATCGTCGTCCTCAAAAGCCTCTGACTATGAATAACATTATTATTTTTATTTCAAAGTTAAACTCATGCATAAGGACCACCGCCCCAATTACTAACACAAATATGCGTCGCAATACTTATAAGTCAATTCTCAATAATATTACACTTATACTCTTTACAGATGCAAATTCTACTAAACATACATCTGATACAAGACTTTACACCGACTCTAAAAGAACTCTCTATCTGACTTGACCTGGTGGACTCAACACCCTATTAACCGCCATCAGTATCCATCTTCTCGAGCTCGTCCTCCTAGTAACCTGTAAAATGGAAACACTATGAGTGGGGGGTTATATCGTTTGAATGACCTAGTGAGTGAACAATTTAAAATAGGAACTAAAATACTTTTTGAAAATCCATAGTTCTAAAACCAAATTCATCTCAAATCATCTCTTCTGAAATCCATTTCATTATCTGAAAATAATTATCTTTCTCAAAAACTTTTCTGACAACTCTTTTAGTCTGTAAATCTCTGAAATTCTCATAAAACAGTTTGTTATGAAGACTCTCTCTTAAAACCATCTTTTCTATACGTCTGTTTCTGAAAATTCGTTTCTGAAAATCCATTTCTAAGATATATTTATCTGTAAAATCTATATCTGTGAAATTTATATCTGAATATCTGGAGCATGGGGCGTTACGTCTCATCGTCCCCATACGTAAAATCTGGCACTTGGGGGCGTCCCTCTGTACGCCAATATCTGGTGGTCTTGGGGAGTTATGTCTCGCAGTCCCCCATGCCGTAAATTTGGAGCCGGGGTATGGATCTATGCTACTCTTCTTAGTCAAAATCTAGGATCTAAGGGCATCTATCATCCCTAGTCCTGAACTGCGTGTGCACACGATATCCGTGTCCATGAATTCCATATCTGTGTCAAGATACAACAGAGTTGGGTTTTTCCAATATGCTTGGAAAATCATAAAACTCAAGCTTTTTGAAAACAATCTTTCTAAAACATCATCAATCATAAAATAACTGAAATCAAACTTTGGCTAATGCCCTGTGTGCTTTGAAAGTAAGTCTTATATCGAAAACAACTTAAATGAAATCAGTTGAGAAAATGGTTAACTCACCAATCAACATGTATTACCTTTAACCTTGAATATAACTAGGTTATTTTTTATCCTGGATGCAACTCAAAGGATTTTTGTGAAAAATGAATTTGTTCTATGTTTGAGTATCATTAGTTTGTTTAAACTAAGAAACCATTTATAATCATGGATGTAATTTGAAGTTGTATGTTGATATGAAATCATTAGGTTTCCCTCTAATATGAAATCATGGAAGTGAAATGTCTAAACTGATCTTTGAGAATTGGTCTCGAGTGGCAACGCTAGACGCTGGGCAGGACTGAAACAAAGAGTAAATTTTTTTTCCGAGTCGCGACGCTGGATATTGCACGTCCATGAAAGCAAAACCGAGGCAAATGGCATCCTCTGTTCACATCGCGTCGTCGAGTGTTGAGCGTCGCGATGCTCACACGAGCAGAACTGGAATATGGGCTATCATTTTGTTACACATCACGACATTAGCCTATTGGCATCACGACACTTGCCTATTTTCAGGCCCAAACATTTACTTCCCAATGTATAGCTTACCCAAATGCACCTCCAACATCCTCACACTACAAATTTACACAAAGAATTCTTTAAACTTCAATATTTAAGCATGTTAAACCAGTACTTCGTCATCAAATTAACTCGTTAATCTAATAACTCCAACTTAGCTCAACACCTAGCATTTAATAAATTGGACCATTTCCAAGTTGATTATCACCCTTAATACAATCACTAACATGCCAACCAAACTAACATGACATCATCTTATGAAAATACCATAACTTAAGTCTTGGGTCACGTTTCTTTACCTCAACTTTTTTGATTTTCTTCCTTCTCCAAGCCTTCTAAGCTTGTTACTTCTCTTCTTGGTTTGTAGTAGGTTGCTTTTCATTTTCTCTTCCTTGGGTTTGAAAAGAAAATGGCACTCTCCCTCTCTTTCTCCTTTTTTTTTCCTTCTCTTGTCTTCTCTCCCACGATTTCTATTCTTTCAATTATTTTTAGTTATGCATGAATAATAACACTTATTTATACTGGGGACTGATTTGGCTAATTTGAATAATGATTTAATTGAAAAAAACTAGAAACTTTGAGAATTCTCTAGACGGTCCACAGGTACTATTCATCCTATTTTTTTATATGCATTTTGACCTATTTATGATATGATTTTGGAAAACAATTTAATACGTAAATTGTAGGTCTCGGTCTTAGCTTTCCAACGATATAAGGGTCATAAAAATCAAAGATTGTATAAAAACATTACGGCCCAAATATCACGGGATGTCTGGATTTAATCTTGGAATGAATTTTATATCGGAACTGCGAGGATTTTACTGAATGTCCAAAAATTCCTTCCATGAGCACATACATGTTTGAACATGATTTACATCATGCATCATGCCTCCGATAAAGTAATAGTCGTCGACCTCTGATAACCTACCAGTCGTTGGGATTACCGGGTGTTACAGAACAATAACGTCCAAAGAAAAAACGATACCAAGTTCAAGTATTAATTTAACATATTATTAGTTTTCTTTGTTTTTGATTTTGTATCTATTTATTAGTTTCTTCAAAAAGTATCCACACCTAGCATACAAGCAAAGGAACAATTTGAACACCATATATAAATATAAATATAAATATAAATATAAATATAAATATATATATATATATATATATATATATATATATATATATTCGGATTTTCTGTGATATTATTCAAAAATTAATCGGATAATATAATATATTTTATTGATATAATAGAGTTCTAATTTAATATATTTATTAATTTAATTTTATAATCTAATTGTGTATTTTTTATTTTAATATATATTTTCTTAAAAAAAGAATTAATTGTAAAGATATTTTAATTCTATAATTTAATAATAAAAATTTAATTATATAGGTTAATTGTAAAGATTAAGTACCACATATATTTTTTTTATTTTTACAGGAGATGATAATATATTTTCTTGTTATAATAGATTTCTTTATTTTAATTTTATAATTTTAATAATAATAAATAAAATATTAATTAATTAAAAGATTTCTTATTATGTTAATTTAATAATAATAAATTTTAATTTTAATTAATTAATTAAATTAAAATGTTTTTAGATTGTAATATGTTTCTTATATTAATAATTTATTATATTAATTTTATAATTTAATAATTTAAAAATAATTATAGATATATTTTAATTTTATAATTTAATAATAAAAATTAATTGTATAGATTGGGCTAATTGTAGATAATTTAATAGTATTTTTTAATAAGATAGTATAATATGTTTTCTTTTTATAATAATTTTCTTATTAATTTATAATATGTATTTTTTTAAAAAAATTTATTAATTTAATTTTATAACCTTACAATAAAAAAAATATTTAACTTTTTTTATATATAGATCATAGATTATAATATTTTTTTCTTATTATTGAAGGTTTCTTTGTTTTAATTATATAATTTAATAATAATAAATAAAAATATTAATTTATTAATTAAATTAATAGATTTATTTCTTTAATAATAGATTATGATTTTGTAATAGGTTTCTGTTAATAATTTATTATTTCAATTTATAATTTAATAAAAAATAATTGTAGAGATATTTTAATTTTATAATTTAATAATAAAAAATTAATAGTAGTTGTAGGTGATTTAGTAATTTTTTTTTATTTAAATTGGATAATTTAATATATTTTTTTATTATAATAGAATTCTTCTAAAATTATAATATGTATTTTTTTTTAATATGATTTTTATTTAATAAATTTAATATGAAGTCGCCACTTGGCGCGATGAGGAGCCTGAAAAATGTTTAACTTCTATATAAATATAGATTATTATGTATACTATTATCTAATAATGCCATAAATTTAATTTTTAATAATATATATGTCATAAAATCAAATATTTATGACATTTATGCGTCATAAATTTATGAAATTTATGTTATTGTTAAAAATCGTCATAAATTAATTACACAAAAAAATCATCATAAAAAACATGACACGGTTATTTATGACTGTTTTGAAAATCGTCATAAAAACTGGTTTATGACGGTTTAAAACCATCATAAATTAGCGTTTTTCTAATAATGGTTTGAGCCTTATGACTATAGATCATCTATTTTCTGAGAAGCACTATGAGTACACTACACTTGAAGTGTGTGATATGTTGATCACATATATTGAAACATGTTGGGTCTTTGTGTTGGCCAATTCCGTAACAAATAGAATTCAATTGAGTTGTAATGAGTCTTGAAGATATCAGAGCAATTCGACAAGCATTTGGAAGTGATTGGATGAAGATTTCAGAGCTCACGTTCGGGTTACATTCGTCACAACATTCGAATGAAACTTTCCAGTGTTTTCATGTTCGAGTTGTGTTCGTCTCAACATTCGAATGAAACCTTCCAATGGCTTAACGTTCGAGTTGTGTTAGTTATCACATTCGAACATAGTTTGTGGAACATTATACGTTCATCACACATTTGGCATGTTTGGCTAGTGTTCGAACACCTATACGCATTCTGCTTATTTTGGACGCGTTTTAAAGGCTTTTTTGAGACTTGAACACCCTACCACTATTAAAAAAAAACCCATTAGCCACTTCACCCAATGATGGAAACAAAATATTCAGAGCCTCCACATCTTTTTTTTCATCTTTTTTAAGAGTTTACCATTGAAGAATCCATTGATCTCATGTCTTCCTTGTTCTTGGTGAACATCTTTATTTAGTAACTATCATAACATCAAACTTTGCCAAACCCTAACCTTCAAAGTTCTGAGTAGGAGATTGGTCGTCGAGTTCCGACAAAAGCAAGTTCGCTATTGGATTTACTAGAAGAGACTTCAAAGGTTCTAGTGAAGGCTACTTGGTGCAGGCTTGAGGAGTTTTTTTGGGTTATTATAGTTGCGGTAATTGAGTTAGTAAAGATTTTACTGTAGGTCTTTTAACCATCACTACAAGTTTCTCTTCATAGTGAATTTTGGTGGTAATCTATACCCGGAGTAATTTTTCTCTGCATAGAGTTTTCCACTTTGTAAACAAATTTGATGTTATTTATTATTATTTTTTTTTTGTTTACTTTCAAAACTTTATTTATTGTTTAGATCAAGAGTGTGGTTTTTGGTTAGTTTTAAAGGTGTTTGATCTTAACCATATAAACATTAATCTATGACTTGTCTTAGTCAGTGTAGTTAGATTTTAATTTTCACAGTTTACCCCTAGGTGTACAAGGGTCAGAACCTTATCATATTTTTAATTGTATCAGAGCATAACTTTGATCATTGACCCTTTTATCTATGGATAGTAGTCAACCAATGAATTGTTGCTCATTCTTTGAAAAGATAATTTACCATAATTGGAACGTTAGCATGAAAGTGTTCCTCAAATCCTTGGATGAGAGGGTATGAATGTCTTTTGAGTATGGGTGGAAAGAACTCATGGTCACCATAAATGGGGTTTCTACACCCAATGACAAACTTATTTTGTCTAATGAGGAGTTTGTTGATAGTAATTGGAACAATAAAACCATTAATTTTATAAAAAAATGTTGTCTGCTCCACATAGTTTATGAGAGTCACCATGTGAGAGGTTCCTAAGGATGCGTGGGATAATTTTAAGACTGTTCATGAGGGCACGTTGTCCATTAAGAACCCTAAACATCAAGAGTTTGTCACAAGATTTGAAGTTGCTTGCATAAAGGAAGATGAAACATTCGGTGAGTTCTATGATGAAATTAACGACGTAACATCATAGTTTAAGACTACGATAATTCGACATCATTTCAAGTTCAAGTCCATACGCATTTAGCATTATTTTGCCTTCATTTGGGCACTTGGACTCGTATACTGGTCCTCCTACCGGCATACCAGTAGCCCTCTACTTTAATATGCTTTCTAGAACCGGCATACCGGTGTCCCTGCACTTTTAATGTTTTCTAGAATCGACATATCGATGTTCGTGTCACTATACCAGTCATTAAATTGGCCTTCATGCTTCAAAAGTTTACTTCTGAAATCGGCATACTAGTATCGAGATCGACATACTAGTCTTGGTTGGTTTTTATGAAACCCTTTCCCTTTTTTTGTTTCTCTTTTTTCTTCTTATTCCTCTTGGCATCCCCGTCATTGTTTCCCTAAAATCAATCTAAAAGCTTGATTTTCATGCATTTCCATGCATCAAGTGAAGCAAGTAAGTTCTCAATCTTCAATTTTGGCATTTGTTTTGTATTTTTTCCATGGATTTTTCATGCTAGGGTTCAAACCCATTTTTGACACATGTCTATATCTAATGATTTTGCATGATTAGGAAATTAATCATGCTTAGATATGTACTTATTAACATGTTAAATGCATGGTTTAAGTTGGATCACATTGTATGCCATGGATTAAATATAACCCTAGAATTTTGGGGTTTTTGCAAATTTATGGAATTACTGATTTGGGTTTTAATTTTAATATTATGAGTGTGAAATAAGTAAGAATCGTGTTATTATGGTTGAGATTGAGAATTGTGGAGTATGATTTTTAGAGTCATGTAGTTGGGGGTGTTATTAGTGGTTTAGCCATGAGCTATACCTTTTCATTATCGTTGGTTGTAATCAAGGGTCAAGCTGGCTTCGTAATATGATGCCCATCCCTGGATATGTTGTGCATTTGTTCTATATTGCATTTTATTTCAGCATGTTCTGAAACATCGTAGGTTTCCTTGTCAGTAATGTCACACGCAACATTCACGAGCATGTTTAAGATTTTATGTTCGAGCATACTAATCGTACTTGAACCATTGTAGATTCCTTGAGGAGGATCCTTGCAGCTTTAATCGAATGCATAGGCATTTGGATGTCAGCGTTGTAAGTGAATACTCTCATACTTACGTTTCATGTTATTTACGTTGTGATGTACTTTGTTTGCAATATATCTGTTATGATTTATAAAACACGATTTATGGTATATAAGCTATGTTTCATGTATCGCAAGTTATATTCATGTTAAAATTTACATTTTACGAGTTAGTAGTTTATGCATACATGTTAATGAATCATTTTTTTACGAGATAAGAATGCATTTTTTCAGCTCATATTTTTCCAAGTCATGTAGACATAATTTTAGCTTATGTTCTCGGTTTACACTAATACGCTACATGTACACAATCTACATTTTTAGTTTACATTTAACCATCGTATGTTTACAACTTATGTTTTCAGTAGTGTGTCTTCATCGTAGAAGTATCGGTTATGAAATCCGTTCCAACAACATTCAACCATTCAGATTCTAAAATAATTAATGAATTTTATAAGCTTATATGTATAAACAAGTACACATGTCAGATTATGATAATGCATTTCCAACTAATGATTTTCATATTTCAGTTCATGTTATACAAGTTTACATTCCTTGTGTACAACCATCTAGCCTATGTCTTCAGTCCATAATCCATATGCACTGTACAGTTTTAGTTCATACTTACATGTTATAATTTCAAGTTACATTTATAATTTGCAAACATGTATCTTCAAGTTACATTTATAGTTTACAAACATGTATCATATGTATATTTCAAGTCTTATCTATAGTTTAAAGTCATGGATGTTTCAGTTCATGTGGTCGTTTATATTTTTCACGTTATGTAATATACTTGAATGTTTACGTTTTCAAATTATGGTTTTACAGTTTATATTTTCAGCTTGCATGTCAAGGTTTCATGTTTTCAGTTTACGAACATGTTTACAACGTGCATTGTATAATTAATTCATGATGTTATATTCACAGGTCTTCCGTTCATGTTTACATATTGTAGTTTCAAGTAATGTTTCAGTTTTCATGACATGTGCACGGTTTTCGATCATGTTTATACTTTCAGTTTATAATCATGTTGATAGTTTTCAATCATGGTTCACATTTTTAATTTCATGTTTAAAGTCTACAGTTTACGTTCCCTGCGTGTCTTGATTACATTTTTATAGTTGAGGTCTTTTTAGGGTCATATTTGTAAGTTTTCAGCTTATGATTTCATTGGTTTTATTTACAGTTTACTTTTTCACGTAATATGTTTTAATTCCATGATTTATGTGTCTTAGTTCATGCTTTACATGTTTCAGTTCATGACCTATATGGTTTTCAAACCATGATTCACGTTTTACATGTCATTAATTACAATTATGCTTCAGGATTTTCATTTCATGGTTCACAGTTACATTGCATGGTATTCATTAAACATTTCATGATTTATAAGTTACGTTCATGAAAACAGTTTATGATTTCATTTTATGTTTTCCATGTGTTATGGTTATATGTTTAAAAATTATGTCTTTCATGTGTCATATTTCCAGTTTATGTTTCACGAAATTCGTTTTCTATTCCTGATTCATATGTTCACAGCTCGTGTTTTACATGTTTATGGTTTATTTGTACATTCCTTTGTGTGTGAATATGTTTTCATATTTTTACAAATTATATTTTTGGATCTGCAACTCATTCCACAGGCTTTATGGTTCACGATACACCGGTCGAGCATCTTATTTTATAATTCACCGCCCATGTTTTATCATTTATGTTTGCAAGATGATGGTCTATATGTTTTTAGTTCATGTTTTCAATGTGTTACATTTTCAATTTATGTTTTCATGAAAGATATTTTTAGTTAATGATTTTTCCATGATTTTTTGCTTAAGTTTTCGAAAAATGGTTTACAAGAACAAGAAATGAAATATTTTCAAATCATTAGTAAGTATCGTTCCCTTATGTATAGCTATCCCGGGTATGCTCAGTTCAACAAGCCTAATAGTTTTTTAGTGACATTCTTATACGTTTCATGTTCATGTTCCCCTACTTTTGTGATAGGTCCCGCTAAGTAGGTATCACGTCCCCAGGTTACGATACTGGTGAGATTTGCATGACAAGTTATTTTCAGCATGATATTAAGTACATGTTTTGAATTCAGAGATTTACATTTTTCAGTACATGTCATGGATTCAATTTCTATCATGACAAAACATTCAGCTTATGATATAGTTTTTAGCCATGCTTTCAATTCATGAGGTTTTGTAGAAGGTTGCTTGGTGCAAGCTCGAGGAGTTTCCTTGGGTTATTACAATTGGGGTAATTGAGTCAGTAAAGATTTTACCATAGGTATTTTAACTGTCATTGTAAGTTTCTCTTCATAGTGAATTCAGGTGGTAACCTATATGATCAGCGGTGAATATATCACGATTTACCGTCCCTTTATTTTGTATAGTTTCTTACATTTTATGAATATTTTGATGTGTTTTGGGTATTTTATAGATAAATAAGGTTTCAGGACTCACTGGAATCAAATCAGGGCCAAAACAGCGAAAAACGGACAAAAATGGCAAAATTGGAATTCTACGTCGCGACTCGCAACACTTCTGCATCACGACTGCTAACGTGTGCTGGACAGATGTAAAAATCAGAGAAAGTTTGCTACCATACGCACCGCTAAAATGGACCGACCACGTGTCAACATCACATCAATCTCGATAACATCCGTCGGACACATGTCATCATCCCATGCTGCCGACACTACACGTCATTACTAACGTCAGTGTCGCGACATGCAAGCCTTCACGCGTCCCGACGCCGAGCCAATAATTCAGCTGCCGAAGAAAATGTGTACACGTGTTAGCATCTTAGAAAGCCGCGGACATGTGTCACAGATAGGACGCGCATCGCGACGCTTGGAAACATTTGCCTATAAATTGAGGCCGAAATCAGAATTCCAATCCATACCTTCTTTTGGGGATTTCCTTAAGAATACTAAGAAGTTTGTATCTTATTTGTTTATTTACAGCTTTCTTGTATTTAATGTTTATTTTATGCAATAGTTCTTTCTTTATTTTACTTTTCTGTATGAGGAGGTAACTCCCCTCTGCTGGGATGAAGGGTAAAGCTCTTATTACTAATATTTAGATTAATCTCCCTTAATTATAATATATAAACTATTTTAAACCTGACTTAATGGGATACCGCCTTTATGGTCGGTTGGACTTAATTAAATTGATTTTAACTTGACTAAATTGGATACCGCCTTTACGGTTGGTTGGAATTAATCATAAATTTAACTTAAACAGGATACTGATGAGCGGAAAATATATCAATATTTACCGCCCCTTTTATTTAATTTTGTTTAGTTTCTCGGGTTTGATGAACGTTTTGATATGTTTTATTTTATTTTGCAGATAAAATAATATCGGGACTCAATGAAATCATTTAGGACGAAATGTGGATCAAATAAGGGCAATTATTGGACTTGATATATTAATTTTGGAGATTGGAAACTTGAAAGGGCGTTTTTGACGAAGTGCAGTTTTGGAAATTCCAGTTTTGCGCATCTGTCGTATTTTGGCCATAACTGTTTACTCAGATATCGGATTGAGCTGATTCAAGTTCGAGATTAAAGAAGACTCAAAGATCTACAACTTTGAAAGAGAACATATTTTCAAATTCTGATGATTTCATTACCGAAATTGATGAACCATCCAGAAGTGTGTGGAGTGTAATTATTAAAAGTCATTATCAATCATTTTCAAAGCAAAATATTAATTAATAAATAATTAATAAAAATTATCAAATCACCACCAAACAAGATAAGAAATTAGTGGAGCATTATGGATTTGGTGGAGTAATTAGTGGAGAAATTAATAATGGATTTGGTGGAGAAATTGATTGATGATTTGATGGTGGCAAAATTTTGCCTATAAATACCAAGCCATTTCATTTGTAAAATTCATACTTCTTCTTTGAAATTCTTAATGAATAAATAAGAAGATTGTATCTAGTTTAGTTATTTACAGTTTTTAGTAATTAATTTTCACTTTCGCACTTTCTTTTCTTTACTTTTCAGTTTTTACTTTCCGCAATTTACTTTTCCGCACAACATTTTCTTTCTTTACTTTTGCAGTTTTTATTTTTCAAGCAATGAGGAGGTAATTCTCCTTTGCTGGGGTGAAAGGTAAAGCTTTTATTATTACTATTTAGATTAATCTCCCTTAATTATAATATAAAAACTATTTAAAACCTGACTTAAAAAGGGATACCGCTATATTGGTCGGTTGGTAATTAATTATAAATTGGTTTTAACCTGACTTAATATGGATACCGCCTGGTTGGTCGGTTGGTAATTAATTATTAATTTGACTTAATCAGGATACAGCCTATATGGCTGGTTAGTAATTATCACGCAAAGTTAATATATTATATTAAGGGAGATATCTAAAATAGTAGTAATAAAAGTTGATCCTCTAACCCCAGCATTCTCTTTTATTATACTTTTACTTTATTTAATTTCAACAATTGACTTTCATTAATTTATTTTTAATTTTTTTTACTTTTTACTTTTTACTTTTTACTTTTTACTTTATTTACTTTTCAGCAATTTACTTTTCAGTATTTAATTTTCAGCAATTTACTTTATGTCTTTTATTTTATTTAAGTTTTTACTACCCGTAAATATGTGTCGTAACTAAGCCAGTTATCTGGGGTTGTGATGAATTTCAATATCACTGTTTTATAAGGGTTAGATTATAGGTTGGGTAATTTAAAGATTTATTTATTGAGTCTTAATCTTAATGCTTTTTATTAACTGGCCATTAATAAAATTGATTAGGTAAACTTAAAATGAACTAGACATAGGGATTTTAAGTTTAAGACCTTAGACTCAATAGCCCACGATCTTCTTGAGAATAGATAACCCTTTAATAGATTTCCTTACAGGATAGGAATATACCTGTCGGGCGGGGTAGCCATAATTGGAACTCAAACTTAATGAATCTAGGTAATTTGGTTGACATAGACATATGGTTCAATTGGATTATACTAGGTATTTGTAATTGACCATCGGAAGACGCTTTTACATAATTTAGTGTTCCAGGTTAATAAATCAATATTTTACCCAACTATAAGATAACCACTTCATCTTTTAAATAATATTGGAATAAATCACAACCCTGGATAGTTTTTATAATTTGAATTTCCACCAACCTACTTTCAAACCATTTTATTTACTTGTTTTTAAATTTAGAATCGTCACCATTTTAAATCAATCAATCAACTTGTTAGATATTAGTAATCATTTGACCTCATAAAATTAATAGTTTAGATATTAAGTCCTCGTGGGATCGATATTTTTATACTACTTGAACGATACGTGCGCTTGCGTTATACGTGTGTGTTTACGCCGGTCAGATACCGCCTATATGGTCGGTTGGTAATGTCATGCAAAGTTTATATATTATAATAAGAGAGATATCTAAATTAGAAGTAATAAAAGTGGATCCTCTAACCCCCATCATTTTATTTTATTGTTAATTATCTTTTTAATTTCCAGCTTTATTTTATGTCATTTACTTTATTTATGTCTTTAATATTTCTAGATATGCGTGGTAACTAAACCTCATATCGAGGGTTGTGATGAATTCCAATATCATCATTTTATAAGTGGTTGTTTTGTGTCTTGGAAATATAAAGGTTTATTTATTAAATCTGAAGCTTAATTCTTTTTATTAATTGGCCACTAATAAGATTGATTTGGTAAACTTAAAATAAATTTGACGAATGAATTTTAGGTTATAGCCTTAGACTCAATAGCTCACGATCTCACCTTGGGTCATGGTGACCCTTAGGTAGATTTCCTTCTAGGGTAGATATATACCTATCGGGCGGCGGTAGCCACAATTGGAACTTAATCATAATGAATTCAGGTAACTTGGTTAACATAGACATATGATTAATTGGGTTATTTGTGTGTTTGCATCTGACCATCGACAGAGGATTTTGCATATTTTTGTGTTCCAGGTTAATAAACCGATATATTACACAAACATGAGATAACCACTTCATCTTTAAAAGACAAAAGAATTATTCACAACCCTAGATAGTTTTATAATATTGATTTTTCTTTAATTTACTTTTGCACTGTTTTATTTACTTATTTTCAGACAAAAATCACCATTCAATCAACAATCAATCTATTAGATACTCGTAAACATTTAACGTCAACAATTAAAAGCTAAGGTATTAAGTCCTCGTGGGATCGATACATTTTATACTACTTGAGCGATACATGTACTTGTGTAATGTGTGTGATTTCACCGATCAAGTTTTTGGCGCCGTTGCCGGGGAATTATTTATCTTTTACTATTAATTTTGGGGTTAGATACGTTACTTGTGTCTAATTTCTTTATACTTATTATTCTTTTCTTGTGTTTCAAGTTCTTATACACTACATGAGACGAACCAAAAGCTTTGAAATCCGACTGCTTGACCAGAAATTGAAAAAACCATCAGACAGTTGAGAAGGGAAAAGTGTGAAGGTCAAGAAGCAGTGATCAACATAGAACCTGAATAGTTGTAAGTTGCACCACCAATTCCCATTCAAGATAGAACTATTTCGGTGGTTGACAGATTCATTTCATGTATTATACTTCCTCCCTTACCAGCAAATGCATGTGGCATCAAAACATGCATTCAGATGATACAACAATCAATATAGTTTGGGGGGAATGCAACTGAAGATCCTAATGCCCACATCAGTAACTTCCTGGAAGTTTGTGGCACTTTCAATTACAACCGAGCAGCAAAAGAAGTATTGATACTATGTGTTTTCCCATATTCTTTGGAAGACAGAGCTAAGGCTTGGCTACATTCACTACCAGCAGGTTCTGTCACAACTTGGAACACTCTTGCCACCAAATTCCTTGCAAAGTACTTTCCCCCAGCCAGAACTGCAAATCTGAGGAATGAAATAACATCATTTGTACAACATGACTCAGAATCCCTCTACGAAGCTTGGGAAAGATACAAAGAGTTGCTCAGAAAATGTCTTCACCATGAGATTACAAAGTGGCTACAAGTCCAAACCTTCTACAATGGACTTTTCGAACTAATGAGAACTACAATTGATGCTGGTAATAGAGGAGCTTTAATGGAAAAATGAGAAGATCAAGCCTGGGACTTAATTGAAGAAAGAGACAACAACAATTCTTTGTGGCCAACAGAAAGGAGCATGATTAACGAATTGCAGGAATTTACGAAGTTGGAGCCAACACAGCATTAAGTGCCAAGCTGGATCAGATTTGCAAAATTCTGGATACTATTAACAAGAAGGTTAATGTTGTAACCACAAGTTCACCATATGGATGAGTACTAGAGGCAGAATCATACAACCAATATGATGAGACGGTGAATTATGTCAACAATTTAAAAAAAAATTGGAACAATCCATATTTCAACACATACAACCCAAGATGGAGGAATCATCCCAATTTTGCATGGAGCAACAATGCAGGGCAAGGGAAAAATCCACCACCAGGATTCCAACAGCAGAATAAGGGCCATGAGTATGAAAAGAAGCTAGAAATAGACGGTTTGATGGTAGAGATGTTCAAAAAGCTAGAAGCAAAATACGACTCTCAAGCAGCCAAATTTTGATGCTATGTTTCAATCCTAGGTAGCATTAATTCAAATCCATTCAACATCTATTAAAGCACTGGAAAATTATATGGGACAACTGGCCCATGCTTAGAGTTACAGACCGCAAGGTACCCTTCTTAGCAACACAAAACCAAATCCAAGGGAAATGAGGAAGGAGCAATGTCATGCCATCACTTTAAAAAGCGGTACTGAGATCAACAAAGATATTGGAGTCAATGCAACTACTGAGGAAGTTCTAGAAAAACAGCAGTGAAGCTAAACAACAGATGAAGGAAAAAGAGGTAAAAGAAAATGATCGAGAAAGATTCACTTCACCTCAACCTTTTCCACAGCGTCTCCCGAAAAAAAACCGGACAAGCAGTTTGCTCGATTCTTGGAGAGCTTCAAAAAGCTGCATATCAACATTCCATTTGTAGAAGCGTTGGAACAAATGACTAGCTATGTCAAATTCATGAAAGATATTATATCATGAAAATGGATATTGGGAGATTACGAGACAATAGCATTGACAGAAGAATGCAGCGCCATCATTCAGGGGAAGCTTCCCCCTAAGTTAAAAGATCCTGGCAGTTTTACTATCCCTTGCACCATATGAGAACATTAATTCGGTAGGGCTTTGTGTGATTTAGGTGCTAGTATTAACTTGATGTCGTTTTCCATTTACAGGAAACTGCAGATTGGAGAAGCAATGCCCACCTCAATCTCTTTGCAACTTACTGATAGAACGCTCACATTTTCGAGAGGCGTAGTTGAAGATGTGCTGGTCAAAGTTGACAAATTCATTTTTCCCAGCAGATTTTATTGTCCTTGACATAGAGGAAGATGAAGACATGTCCATCATCCTCAAGAGACCATTCTTGGCTACAGGTCGAACCATTATTGATGTTCAAAAAGGTGAACTAACCATGAGGGTACAGGGCCAGGAAGTAACATTCAATGTTTTCAAAGCCATGGAATTCCCGAATGACGAAAAGAATGAGGAATGTTTCAGACTTGATGTGATAGATAGCACCGCCTAGAATTCTGATGAAATGCAAAGTTCCACTGACAAACTTAAAGCATGTAATCTACCTGTGGAACTTAAAGATAAAGGGTATTGCGCACTGAACAATTTAAATCTTGAATTACAAGCAACTGAAGAGAAATGTTCCACCAACTCAACGAATTGGAGGAATTTCACATACAGCCTTTTGAGAATGCCAAACTGTACAAAAAAAAAGGCCAATAAGAGACATGATGAGAAGTTAGTGTGCATACAACTGGAACTGGGGCAGCGGGTATTAGTTAGCAAATCAAGATTGAAATTTTTCCCTAGAAGGTTAAAATCACGGTGGTCAAGTCCATTCTTAATCACCCAAGTTTTACCAGTTAGAGTCGTTGAGTTACATGATGTAACATCCTCGGTCTGGTGGTTGCTACCAGCAAGGGATAGACCGTGCTAACCCCATAAGCCTTTGACTTTCTAACCATAAACAGATACTCATACTCTTTTCTCTAACTGATTATATATAGAACCGTGGCCCAAACTTAATAATTTAGCATGCAAACTCAACTATAATAACTGTTTATATAAAACATATGTTCTTCAAAATGACTATCCCATAATCAGAATCTAATACAAGATTTTTATTTGACTTTGACTGGAGTATTACTCTTTCTGACTTGGACTGTTGAACTTCATACCCTAGTGACTGCAACAGTATCCATCCTCCCGAGCTCGTCCTCTGTGAATACCTGCAAAACAAGAAGACTATGAGTGGGGGGTTAGATTATCGTACGATCTAAGTGAGTGGACTATAAAACTGAAATACTAATATCAAAACATTTGATTTTCAAACCAATGCGCCAGAAATAACTTTGTATGAAAGTCATTTTCTGAGAACAACGTCTGAATTCTTTTTTAAAAAAAAACTCATTTTTCTGAAAACTGCTTTTAAAGCTCTGGATTCTGACAACTAGTTCTAAAATATGATTTCTAAAGCTGTTTACTAAAAATCTGGAATCTGAAAACTAGTCTATATTTGAAAAGCTTAACGTATGAGGGCGTTACGTATCGCCGTCCCCATTGCCCTGAACTAGGTTCTGGGGGCGTTACGTACCACTGTCCCCCCAATCTTCTACATGTGCTCATATTCTATATCCGTCAATTCCATATCTGAATGAAGTTGCATACTGAGGTGGGTTTTTCCCCATGCCTCGAAAATCATAAAACTCATATTTTGAATCTAAAAACTATATTAAACATTTTCTAAAAAATATTTCTTTCTCAATAGTAACTTTGCATGAAATAACTGCAATGGGAAATCATCTACGCCCAATAGCGTAAAAATATAAGTATGAAACAAATTAAAAAAATAAAAGTCAATTTAAAAGAAGAGTGTCCACTCACTGTTTGGAAAACCGGCTGGCATTATTCATTTGCTGAGAAAGCTCTGATTCCTGCGATGATCTATTATCGTTCCTACGATGATCTATTATCGTTCCTACGATGATCTATTATCGTTCCTACGATGATCTATTATCGTTCCTACGATGATCTATTATCGTTCATGCGATGATCCATTATCGATCCTCCAATGATCTATTATTGATAGTTTTGATTAGAAAACAAACTAATAGTAAATAGATCGGAATTAAGTTAAACTTTTCTTTTCAAATTAGGGCTATCATTCTGAGATATATCGTACATATATTATGACGTAATAAAAACGTACGGGTTGATTTGAGACTCTAAGGGTAGCCTCTAGCGTGCTCGGGTGAAGCTGAGATGGTGTAAAATAGATTTGGGTCGTTAATGGATCACGTGTCACGACACAAGGCAGTGTGCGTCGCGACGTGGATCATCCAAAGAGGTGCCCAGATATTTGCCTTTCGCGATGCGTGAAATCCAGAAACGAATCTTCACAAATTGCCAGAACGCGTTACGATGCTCGGTGATTCGCTTCGCGACGTAAGGCCAATTTCAGGCCTGAAAACAATATTCTTCATGTCCTTCACCCCAACACACTTTCCTTCTTCTCTAATTCAACTCACATACCACAAATTCATATTCACCATCCTAAACCTAACCAAAAAATCTTTAAAATTTCTTAAATCCATAATCCTCTAATTAACTCAATATCCCAATTTGATTCATACACATAATTTGTATTCATACTTATTAACCACTTATTCAACATCATACCTAAATCACTAACATATTAAAACTATCAATACTCAACATATAAGAATTTGGGTCAATTTGCATTACCCTTTCTTTTATGTATTTTCTCATCTTTCAAGGTTTCATGGTTGTCAATCTTTTAGTCTCTTCCTCATTCTCTCTTTCCTTTTCTTCTTCTCTCTATTTTCCTTTTTTCTTCCCTTCTTCCTCTTCTTGTTCTTTCTCTTTTTCCTTCTTTTCTTTCTCCCTCACGGTTTCTTCTTCTTTTTTGGGATAAATGAATAGTTCATTTTTTATATTTGGCATTTCCTCAAAAGAAAAATGTAGAAACTTTTGGAATTTAGTAGAATACCCTTAGGTACTATTCTTCTGAAATTTTTAGCCTATTTCTGATTAGAATTTTACAAATGTCCAACGTGAAAGTTGTAGATCTCGATTTTAGCTTTTCAACAATATAAGATTATTAAAAATTGAAGTTCTTATGAGAAAGCTATGGCCTAAATACTATTGGCTGTTCGTAGTGGAACATCATAGAATCCCGCATCGAAGTTTCGAAGAATTTACTGTTCACCCATAAAGTCATTCTGCGAATGTATATATATACTCAGACATAAATTATATTACATAACACTCGTCCCGCGGTGTAACAGTACTACATTCAATGAGTCAATAGTAGTAGGGTCCTTTGATCGTTACAAATATTTCCCCCCTTAAATAGGATTCGTCCTCAAATCCTCTTAAACTTGGGTTCTTATCATCGATCTCAGGATCATAGGTTCCTTATAAGCTGCCAGCTGAAATCGACTATATGCAGCTCGCCTTAGTCTCACCCACTGAAATATCATTTTCCCGATGACTTTCTGTGTGCTTATTCTACTAGAACTATATTATGTCATCAGAGATTCTATTTGACTTAACAACGAAAATCTCTACCCGACTGAATAATTACCACTTAACTGATAGGCATTGAAATTCTCTATCTTCGAACATATGTATCCTACCTCTTGTCGTGCTAGGGCAAGCTATTTGATAGTTTGTGGCTTTAGCGAATATCCCCTTAGGTTCTTTACTGAGGAGTATTACCTCGTTATTGTCTCATAAGATCTTCGCTGGGTATTCTTATCTACCGTATTTATGGATCTTTAACTCTGCTCAATATTCCTTATCTCCAGGAAATCTCTTTCTTCTAGTGCTAATGCTAATGCTAATCTTAATTAAATACATATTATTGTTATGTAAGTGACAATGTGTGGGCCACAAATTCGCCAACCCACACTTTACTCGGTCCATTCTTCAGTAATGACGCCACCATGCTACCAGATCTCCTTCCTTACGGCGAACCGTCTTCCCTCGGCACATTCTTAAACACCACAATAATATACTATTATTTCTATTTATTTTTTTAAATAAAGAAAAAAAGTGAACCTTGGTTTGAGAAGCTGAATAGATATAAGTTGAATCATTCAGTTGAGGAGATAAATCTATGAATTTTAGTATATACATCAGAGAAGATATATGACAATAATCTTGGGGAAAAAATACACGGGGACCTTTATTTACACTCAAATGTAATTTCGTTTATATTTGGTACTTATTTAAATTCAAATTGTACAACAATATTTATTAGATTTTATTTTACATATTTAATATATTTGTTTTGGATATACCATAATATTAAATTGAAGTAGGAAGAAAGCGACAATACCTACACCAAGCATGTATTTTGTTGTCATCTGATGCGACCTTCTCGATCTTCACATCGCCACGATGTATGATCTCACGAATCAGATGGAAACGTCGAAGTACATTCTTGGATCATTGATGAGACCGCGGTTCCTTAGCCTGTGCTATAGCCCCGTTATTGTCACAATACAAAGGAACGAGCTCAGCTGCTAACGGAAATACTCCTAATCCAATTAGGAATTTACAGATCCAAACTGCCTCTTTTGCTGCCTCAGCTGCAGCGATATATTCCACTTCTGTTGTTGAATCAACAACAGTCTATTGCTTGGAAGATTTCCAGCTCACTGCTCCGTTGTTCAAACAAAATTTGTACCCGGATTGTGACTAACAGTCGTCTTTATCGGTTTAGAAACTTGGATCGGTAAACCCAGTTACCTCAAGTTCTCCATCTTCATAGACTAAGAAAGCATTCTTAGTTCGTCTTAGATACTTAAGGATGTTCTTAACCGCAACCCAGTGACCATCACCTGGATCGGCCTGATAGCGACTACACATGTTCAAAGCATACGAGACATCAGGTCGCGTACATATCATGGCATACATGATCGATCCGACTGCAGAATCGAACGGGATCCGACTCATGTTGTCTCTCTCATCTTGATTTTTAGGACACATGTCCTTAGATAGAGAGACGCAATGTGACACTGGCAAGAGTCCCCTCTTAGACTGATCCATGTTGAATCTCTTCAACACTTTGTCAATATACGAGCTCCGGGAAAGTCCAAGAATCTTTCTAGATCTATCTTGGTAGATCCTTATTCCCAGAATAAAAGCTGCTTCTCCCAGATCTTTCATGGAGAATTTTAATGAAAGCCAAGTTTTAACCGATTGTAGCATGGGAATGTCATTGCCAAGAAGTAATACATCATCTATGTAAAGGACAATGAATGTTAGTGCACTCCCAATAACCTTCTTATAAACACAAGGATCATCCTCGTTTTGAACGAAATCATATTCTTTTATGATCTCATCAAAACGTTGGTTCCAAGAACGTGATGCTTGCTTCAATCCATAAATAGATCGATTTAACTTGCAAACCTTGTTTGCATGTTTTGGTACGAAAAAACCGTCAGGCTGTTGCATAAAAACATCCTCCAAAAGGTTTACGTTAAGGAAAACGGTTTTGACGTCCATCTGCTATATTTCATAATCAAAATATACAACAATAGCAAGCATTATCCGAATGGATTTAATCATGGCAACAGGTGAAAAAGTTTCTTCGTAATCGACACCATGTCGTTGATGATACCCTTTCGCTACAAGCCTAGCTTTGTACATTTGTATGTTGCCATCCATTTCCGTCTTCTTCTTGAAGACCCATTTACAACCAATAGGCTCAACGCCTTCTGGTGCATCAACCAGTGTCCAAACTTGGTTGGTGTACATGGAATCCATTTCAGACTTCATGGCTTCTAGCCATAAAGCGGAGTCGATATCTTATATCGCTTCCTCATAGGTAGCCGACTCATTATCCTCAATAAGATTAATATCCACATGAGGTGAGATCAGAAACCCATACCTCTTAGGTTATTTTCTGACTCTCTCCGACCTACGCGGTTTTTATGTATTAGAAGATTGTGGTACAGTCTCATCCCTGATGAACTGTTCGTGTTCCATTTGGGAGTCGGTGTCAGGAACAGTATCACTCTGATTTTCATCGAGTTCTACTTTCCTCCCACTTACCACTGCATTTAGGAATTCCTTTTGAGGAAAACCGCATGTACAGCAACAAATACCTTGTTCTCTTGTGGGTGGTAGAGGTAATATCCTTTGGTTTCCCTCGGATAACCTACAAATAGGCACTTATCCGATTTGGGTTCTAGTTTGCTACCATCCAAACATTTAACGTATGCCCAGCATCCCATAATCTTCAGGAATGAGAAACCCGGTTTCTTTCCTGTCCATATTTCATATGGAGTCTGTTGAACAGAATTTGACGGAACCTTATTCAAAATAAGTATTGCACTATTCAATGCATATCCCCAGAAGGAAATTGGTAGCTCAATGCGACTCATCATAGACCTTACCATGTCCAACAAAGTTCATTTTCTCCGTTCGGACACACCATTTAATTGAGGTTTTCCAAGAGGAGTCCACTGTGAAAGAATACCATACTCTTTCAAGTAATCGAGAAACTCATTGCTTAAGTATTCTCCACCACGGTCCGACCGTAATGTTTTAATACTTTTACCGGTCTGGTTTTCTACTTCGTGTCGAAACTCTTTGAATTTCTCAAAGGTTTCCAACTTGTGTCTCATAAGATACACATAACCATAACGCGATGCATCATCCGTAAAGGTTACGAAGTATTCATATCCACCTCTAGCTTGGCTAGACATGGTCCCATATATGTCACTATGAACGAGGGCTAACAGTTCGGTGGCACGTGCACCTTTAACGCTAAAAGGTGTTTTAGGCATTTTGCCTAATAAACAAGATTCACAGACGTCATATGAATTTGCATCAAATCCGTCCAAGTATCCACCCTTCGAAAGTGTGGATATACGAGTCTTGTTAATATGTCCCAGACGACATTGCCACATATAAGTTTCATCTTTGTTACTTAATTTAAGCCTTTTGTTTGTAATGTTATATGTTTGAGATTGATTTATATTCAAAATATAAAGACCATTATTAACATCAGCACTGTATATCTCAAAATTATTTTTTATAAACAAAACATCAGGTGTTTCTGAATACAAAAGTTTACCCACATTGGGTTAAACAAGATACAAATATAATGTTTCTAGTCAAACTAGGTACATAATAACAGTTTGATAAATTAAGTACATGCCTCGATGGCAGTTCCAAAATGTAGGTCTTAACAGCCAAAACGGTGACTCTAGTCCCATTTCCAACTCAGAGGTCGATCTCTCATGAAGCCAGTCACCTGCTAATCTGCAGATCCTGCACATCAGTACATATATAAGTACCACAACCAGAATCAAAAATCTAATTTTTAAAATAAGAAGTAGACATGTTTATTTCAATAACAAACCTACCTGAAGCCGGTGCCTTGCCCGCCTTCACTTCATTCATGTGCGCCTTGTACTCACTGCAGGCAGACATATTGGGATTTGTCATTTTCCTTCCCAGAAGACTTTGATGATTTGGCCTGGCCCTTTCTTTTCTTATTCTTAACCTCTAGAAGCCTTTGGCTAAGCCTTGGCATTCTGAGATGTCGAAGCGAAGTGCGCCTCGCGCTTCTTGCTCTTTAAAAGCTCTTTTCTGCCTCTTTCAGCATTGCCATCAACTCTCAAAGAGTATTTTCTTGGTTCATCATATAATAGTTCATGATGAACCCGCTCCAGTTCTCAAGAATAGATTGTAAGATCAAATCTATGGAAGTCTCAGCCTCGAAGACTATGCCTAGCTGTCTCAGCTGTTCGATGTCAACAATCATCTATGATACATGGTGCTCAACAGATGTACCCTCTGACATGCGAGAGCAAAAGAGATTCTTCTGCAATTCGTACCTCTGCGATCTAAGGTTAGATCGGTGAAGGTCCCTCAATTTCAACATCATTTCGTATGGATCCAATCCCTTGTTTTGACGACGAAATTGTGGGGTCATTGTACCAAGCATGGCGGATTGAGTAGTTGAGTTGTCATCACTGTGAGTCTTCCAAATCTCAAGTTCAAGCAGCTGCTCAATTTCGGGCTTAGGCCCAAGAGGTCTCTCTATCGTATAGAGAAATCTCTGAGCCCCCAAGACAATCATGAGGTTCATATCCCAGTCAGAAAAGTTCGCACCATTAAAGACATTTTCGCCCATGATAATGTCCCTAACATTGACCTTTCCAGCCATCTTAATTACAATAGTCTAACTATTCAATTAACGATTTTGGGTACAGTCCAACTGTTACAAGAAAAATAATAAAATATTAGCCCAACTAATATAAATATATAAAATGACGAAAAAAATTTGAAAGCGCGTATTTGGCAAGTATTTGAACGAAATTGCAAATTCAATACTGGCCTCCCACTATTTTTCGGCGAGCCTCTAACCCTCTGTTGAGTACTCGAGAAACCTAGTTTCCTAATGGGCTAGGATCCCGTTAAATAACATACAACTTTGACTTTGGCCAACAAGCTGTATGATACTTAACTAGGTAAATCTCTAAGATCAATTGGATCTCATCCAATTCCTAGATCTGATAGGGGCACCTCCAAGTCTGAAGCATATATACAATATATATGTCCATATATCAAATAAATTTCCTAACCTTTTCCTCTGAATCAACTAAGTCATGGCTTTGGCTCAACAAGCTTAATGATTCCAGTTAAGCGAGACCCATTAATAGTGGGAAAGCTTCGTAATCCATGTCGATGAACAAGAAGTGACATTGACTTTGGCCAACAAGTCACAACTTGCCCAAGACATGCGATATGGAACGAAGCTTTCGTGGTTCAAACACATCCGCGATGGACATTGATCTTGACTTTGGCCAACAAACCAATGCCAATCTTGGATCTTGAGAGAGAACCACTCAATGGAAGGAAAACGCTTAATATTGATTAAAGTTTTTTCGCATAAATTGGCAACCAATTTATTATCTTTGATTAGGTCTCATCATACACCCTTAAGCATGATTTCTAAAAGCATAATAAGGCATGAAATAAATAATAATGATATGCGGATGGATATTTAACAAATTGTTCCTAGAACATATCTCTCCATTTCCTCTTCCCGGCTAGGATTATTCTAACTTCTACCCAATTACATAATACAATAAAGAAACCTCATTTACATTGAGGGGAATTGGTGAGAAAAGAAGTACAAAGAGTCAATAGATATAAGGCTGGACACGCAGGTCCAATTTAATAAATTCTAAATTTATTACAACAATTTCCAAAATTGCCATCACCCTTCTAATATCCATCTGATATACATTATTCATACATTACATCCATGTATTCACACAAAGCATGTTATTCAATCAATCTAATCCAATTAATTAATCTTTGAATTAATGACCATCCAATGTTCAAACAACGATTTGATTTGCTCGAGTCAAACTCGTTTAAGAATAAACACTCAAAGTACGTATTCTTGAATTATATCGAACTATAATTTTAAATCCAATTTAATTTGTATTCAATATTAATTCTAATTTAATTCCAAATTAAATAATTATACTTATTTGTGTGCCTTTTAGACTTAGATTCTAAATCCAATATTAATGGGTCTCAAAAGCCCAATTAACATCCAATGTCAATTTAATTAAAGTCCAATGGGATTTTAATTAATT
Organism: Zanthoxylum bungeanum; assembly: GCA_019454045.1. Lineage (NCBI taxonomy): Eukaryota > Viridiplantae > Streptophyta > Magnoliopsida > Sapindales > Rutaceae > Zanthoxylum > Zanthoxylum bungeanum. Next base: position 91,460 of record SKCR01029492.1, on the reverse strand, counting down.
CTTAAGGCATGGGCTTTGGCAACCAAAGCCTAATAAGGAATCACCCTTTTAGCCAAAAATCAATTTAGGCCCAATTAAATTATTTAAATGCCCAATTATTCTATTTGGACTTTATGGAATGGTTTTAGGCCCAATTTGGATCCAATCCAATTGTCATAAACCAAGCTTGGCCCAACCAAGTCCATTAATCCCAAATACAACAATATTAGCCCAATTCAAAATTAAAGACTAATTTTAATTAATACAAAATTCCAAATTTCACATTAATTTGATTAAAGTGTAATAATCATAATTAATTAGTTAAACCAATATTTCCAAAACATCATTTAAACTAATTAATCATGCTTTAACATATTCAATTCATGTCAAACATAATTGAAGCAAAATCAATCTATAACATGCTTCTATAGTCACGGTAATATGCATAAAATTTCAATCAATTTGATTTCAATCCAATTAAATCAGCAATCAATTTATTTCATGCTTTTAAACACATCCAATGGTCTAAAATCAAAAATCACCATGATACATTCTAGGGTTAATGTTTCGGTCAAGCATGGGAAATTAGGGAAAAATTATCCAATCAAATTTTCTAAAATTTTAAGATGCATAAATCTAATTCATCATTATTAAAGCTCATCCAAATAATTAATTTGAAGAAATCATGCTCAAAACATAAAAACGCCAAATTAAAGTATATAAACCCTAAAGTCATTTCATGCTTGGAAAAGGCTATTGATACCATTGTTGGGTTCCTAGAACATGCCAAGGATCTTCTAACATGAAATGGTGTGTGAATAATCAAAATAAAAATGCAGAATTAAACTTACATTGATTGGCTTGATGGATGTAGTTCAAAACTTTTGTATGAATGTTGAGCTCCAAGCTTCCAAAATGTGTTCCAAACTCACGGGATTAGTTTCCCTAACAGCTTGAATGACTCTTTGAATGTGCTAGCAAGAAGAAATTCTGAAGCAAAATTTATTAGGGAGAGGATGATGCATTCAGCGATGGCTTGAAAGGGAGAGAGAGAAGTTTTTTTGTTGTGTATTTTATTTCTAAAAGTCAATACATTTTTTACCAAAATCAAATTTGGTATGTCTTTCAAAAATCAAGCTAATGTGTCTTACAAGTTACCAACAAATCATCACTAACTTCCATCCCCAAAAAGGTGACTAAAGTTGACTAATGATTTAAGTTGGTGGGCCCCATTTTAAAATTCAAAATTCCAGTGGGCCCGCTTAACACATTTTGAGCTCGGGTTCGTTTAATTCCGAATTAACGAATTTTCCGTTGCGATATAATTAAATTAAATTTAATTAAATAATTACGCCTTGCAAAATTATTATTAAAGTCACTTACGAATTAATTCTAAATTAATTCGTTCGCCAGAATTAAAATCTAATTTTAATTCCGCTTTGAAATCTAATTTCATTTAATATATTGAATATATTATTTAATCGATTAATCCCAATTTAATCGTTCTCTCTCTTCTATTCGAATTTTATCCCAGATAAATTCTTGCCGTAATTAATTCAAGATAAATTTTCTCCCTCTCTCATAATTAATCCCAGATTAATTTTGTTCGAGTCAAAAGTCATCGGTGAATCTTTGGGAAGCGACCCATGAGATCCATGGATATGTTGGCAGTAAATCCGGTCATCGGACTATCTGAACACGTGCGTACCTGGTACCACGTTCTTACGTATTTACAAGACACAATGGGCTTCTAGAAAAGCATCGTGCCTACCCAATTCTCCAGAAAAATTCTTTTAAGGAATACATAATCTATACCAGTCGTAGTATACTAAGTATTGCGTATTACGATCCAGTATTAGATGTCACATGCTAGGCTTGGGGCTGGAATTATGTCTGCCCCGTACGAAGCATATATCGGATCACTAGCAACTAGTCTCTTTAATCGGATAATCATTACCTTGTCATATTATCCCGATAGTTGTAACATATTAGAGTACCAGTTCTGTATCCCTACGTGATCATCATCCCATATGACTGAAGTACACTTCCATCTTGACATCACACCAATTACACTATGATTCTCAATAAACCCAGAAGAGGCGTACACAGAACCTATTAAACTCCCGGACGACCAAAACCAAAGCGTACTGATTGTCGCAAGTATTAGCGATGCAAGTCTCAGGTTAAGACCAAATACACCTACCCTGATTCGGATTCCCATAGACACATAGTCATACTACCAATGGGATTCCGAGGGGTCTATCCAGAGCGAAGCTGTTCCGGTACCATCGGTAAATAGAACCTCCTATTACACTTGCATGAGTATCAAATACCCAAATATATGAGAACTATGTTGTTACGCTTCCATAACGCTCACAAGTGTAATACTAGCCTATTCCGCATTATCGATGTCCATTCTCGATAATACTACGACTAGGGATATTTAATCATTAAACCTTTCGTGGATTGATAATATCTCATATCTTATTAATCTAGAACTAATCATAAGGACTTTTATCATTTATATATTCAAGTAATCTAATTACAAAATCATAAAAATAGCAATTTCCTTTGTCACATAGTTAATTTGTACAAAAACCACAACGTCTTTTACAAATAGTGATGTTATGGGTCATAATTATCCAACAGTACTATCTTCTAAACTCTTCTTCTACTTTTTAAGACATTGGGGACAATGTCTCATTTAGGTTTAGGGGTGGGGAATAGTTGACTAGTATCTTATTTTTATGTTGTTTTTATTTTTAGTCCAATATTTTTGAAAAAATAAATTTAAAAAGTTACAAAAAAAAAATAAAAATGTATGTTTTTGTGTTTTTAATTTGATTAATCGTGTGAAATTGGTGTGAGATAATTGTGTAAGGAATTTCCACTCCTGAGACATATCTCAACCTATTTCGGAACAAGATAATTTTTGTTTATTTCCTTTTGAATTATCTAATTTGTGAATTCTCCATAATACTGAATAAATGAATCTTCATATGCTCAGTTAACAAGTTTTATCAACATACATGGTAACATATAGACATGAGTTGTAATTGACAAGTTTGTAATATTCAGTGCTCTAGTTTAATTGGAGGAAGCATCTTAAAAAAAATGATGGGATAAAAAAAGGAGAAAAAGAAAAATGGCATCTAAGATCCGAGTAATTAAGTCTGTAGGGGTGTTTTTAACACCTAGTGAACTAAAACCAACTGGTTTGGGAGTCACTGACCCAAAGCTCGCTACATGGATCAAGGATGTTACAAAAAATATATATATCTGAAGTCCGAGTAATTAAGTCTGTAGGGGTGTCTTAACAACCGGTGCCCTAAAGTTAACTGGTTTGGGAGTCACTGGCCTAAAGCTCGCTTCATGGATGGAAGATATTGTATATAAATAAAAAAAATCAGAAATATAAAAAAATATTCCATTGCTTAAAAAAATTGTGAATTCTGATATAACTTTAGGACAAAAATATTACCTTCTTTTCAACTACACTTGTGACTATTGTGGGGAAAAATGAGTTGATTAAATATTTATTTGGCTGTGTGTTTGGAAAATGGTAAAAATAATCGGAGAATTTACTTATTCAGTAATTTAGAAAGAAAGAAAACAACTCTTAATTTTGAAAAGAAGTTTCACCTGTTTAGTCACTAACTTCTTTATTCTCTTTTCTTTTGTCTTTTTGCTTTTGTGTGCATTAGTTTTATTATCTTTTTACTTTTGTAAAACTTTTGTGGGTATCGTTGCTGTAAGCCCTCACGAGACTACAACTCGTCCACTAGGGACACTTAAGGGTTTAAAGGCTTGTTGCATACGCTAAATGCAACTGTGATCCGTACAAAAGTGGCTTAGCTTAATTTTATTTTAAAGATGTTTATGTTATTTTATTTTGCTGTTTTGCTCGAGGACTATAAAAATTTTAGGTTTGGGGGTGTGATGAGTGGTAAATGTATCACTATTTCCCACTTATTTGACCTAATATTTTGTATAAATTCTTGAGTTTTGTGAATATTTTGATGTGTTTTGTGTTATTTTGTAGATAAATAAAGTTTCAGGACTTTCTGGAGGTGATCTGGGGTCAAAACAGTAAAAACGGACAAAAAAAACAAAATTGTCATTTGGTGCATCGCGACATGAAATCTGCGTCACGACCGCTAATGTGTGCCACATCATGCTAAAATGCACCGGGACACATGTCACAATCAGATAAGTTTGCTATCATGCATCGTTTCTAACATGCACCTGCCACGTGTCAACATCTCAGTAAATCTGCTAACGTACGCCATGCCACGTGTCACCATCACATGCTGCCGACAATCGCCATCACCATGTGTCAGCCACGTGGCGTCCACATCGGTCACATGCCGAGTCAGCTTGCCACGTGTCAGCTATGTCATCATCAGCCAATCATCTTATGCCACATGTCATCATCACATACTACTGACAATTGACATCGGCACGTCATCGCCACGTCAGCACAATCATTCAGTTGTTGCACCGCCAGGACATGTGTCGCTGTCTCCACATTTTGTGCCGCAATTCACAGAATTTTCTGATTCATTTCATACTTTTCTCACTGTAATTACTTGAGAATACAAAGAGGATTGTATCTTGTTTGTTTAATTTCAGTTATGTAATTAATTTTATTTACTTTTACGCACAGTTCTTACCTTTCTTTACTTTTTCGGTTTTTACTTTTCAGTTATGAGGATGTAACTCCCCCTGCTGGGGTAAAATGTAAAGCTTTTATTATTGCTATTTAGATTAATCTCCCTTAATTATAATATAATAACTATTTAAAACTGACTTAATGAGGATATCGCTATATTGGCTGGTTGGTAATTAATTATAAATTAGTTTTAACTTGACTAAGCAAGGATACCGCCTGGTTGCTCGGTTGATAATTAATTATTAATTTAACTTAATCAGGATACCGCCTATATGGCTGGTTGGTAATATCACACAAGTTAATATATTATATTAAATGAGATATCTAAAATAGTAGTGATAAAAGTGTATCATTTTACTCCAGCATTTTCTTTCATTGTACTTTTACATTTTTAGTTTCCAGCATTTACTTTTCAGCACTTTACTTTATGTCTTTTATTTTTAAGCTTTTACTAGTTGTTAATATGTGTCGTAGCTAAGCCCATTATCTGGGGTTGTGATGAAATCCAATATTACCGGTTTATAAGGAGTTATTTTATAGTTTGGGTAAAATAAAGGTTGACTTATTAAATCTTAAGCTTAATGCTTCTTGTTAACTGGCCACTAATAAGATTGATCGGGTAAACTTAAAATAAACTTGACGAATGAATTTTAGGAGCCTTAGACTTAATAGCCCACGATCTTCCTTGAGGATAGATAACCCTTTAATAGATTTACTTACGGGATAGACATATATCTCTTGAGCGGGGGTAGCCACAATTGGAACTTAATCTTGGTTAACATAGACATATGATTTAATTGGGTTACACTGGGCATTTGCATCTGACCATCGACAAAGGCTGTTGCAGAATTTCGTGTTCCAAGTTAGTAAACCAATATATTACACAAACGTAAAATAACCACTTCATCTTTTAAACGATATTGGAAAGATTCACAGTCCTGGATAGTTTAATAATATTGAATTTTCCTTAATCTACTTTCGTGCTATTTTTACTTGTTTTAAATTTAAAGTCACCATCCTGTTGGATAATTATGACCATAGCATCACTATTTGTACAGAACATGGTGTTGTTGTACAAATTAACTATCTGACAAATGAAATTGCTCTTTTATCATTTGTAATTGGATTACTTGGATATATAAATGATAAAAGTGTTTATGATTAGTTCTGGATTAATAAGATATGAGACAATATTAATCCACAAAGGTTTAATCATTAAATATCCCTAGTCGTAGTATTATCGAGACTGGACATCGATAATGCGGAATAGACTAGTATTATACTTGTGCGTGTTATGGAAGCGTAACGACATAGTTCATAAATTTGGGTATTGGATACTCATGCCAGTGTAATAGGAGGTTCTATTTACCGATGGTACGGAAACATGCTCTGGATAGACCCCTCAGAATCCCATTGGTAGTATGACTATGTGTCTATAGGAATCTGAATCAGGGTAGGTGTATTTGGTCTTAACCTGAGACTTGCATCGCTAATACTTATGACAATCAATATACTTTGGTTTTGGTCATCCAGGGCTTTAACATGTTCTGTGTACGCCTCTTCTGGGTATACTAAGAATCGTAGTGTATTGGGTGTGATGTCAAGATGTAAGTATCACTTCAGTCATATGGAGATGATGATCACGCAGGGATACAGAACTGGTACTCTAAGTGCTATAGTCATCGGGGACGTATGACTAGGTCATGACTTTCCGATCATAAAGAGACTAGTTGCTAGTGATTCGATATATGCTTCGTACGAGGCAGACAGAACTCCAGCCCCAAACCTAGCATGTGACAGCCGATACTGGATCGCAATGCGCAATACTAAGTATACTACTCCTGACAAAGATCTTATATTCCGTAGCAGAATATTTCTGGAGAATTGGGTAGGCACGGTGCTTTGTAAATTGATAAATATGTGGTACCGGGTACGCACGTGTTCGGATAGTCCGATGACTGTATTTACTGCCAACATATCCAGGGATCTCTTGGGTCGCATCCCAAATATTCACCGATGATATTTGACTCGAACAACATTAATTTGGGATTAATTAAGAGAGAGAAAATTAATCTAGGATTAATTAAGAGAGAGAAAATTAATCTGGGATTAATTAAGAGAGAGAAAATTAATCTGGTATTAATTACGGCAAGAATTAATCTGGGATTAATTATCAGAGAAAGAATTAATCTGAGATTAATCGCGTCGGGAATTTATCTGGGATTAAATTCATCGAGATGAGAAAACGTGATTAATTTGGAATTAATCGGAAAAATAAATTTAATAGTTAAATTAGATTTTACTATTTAATTTATTTAATTGGGCTAAAATAATATATTAGATATATTAATTGAAATCAGATTTCATAGCGGAATTAAAATTGGATTTTAAATCGTGCGAACGATTTAATTTAGAATTATTTCATAAGCGACTTTCGTAATAATTTTGCTGGGCATTATTATTTAATTAAATTATATTTAACTGCGTCACGACGGAAAATTCGTTTAATCGGATTAAACGAATCCGAGCCCAAAGCGTGTTGTTTTAGTAATTTGAATTTTGAATTCAATGTGGTGGAACCCACTCACTTACATCAACTAGTCATTTGTTGATGGAAGTTGTTGGGATATTAAATTAGATTTCACTAACCCATCATACGAATCAACAAAAGGACATACTACTAATGAATTTTGGTATGATTCATTATTATTATCTCTCATTTTTTTTAATATTGCCGTGTGGCCACTATCCTTTTTGCTTTTTGTTTTTTTTGGCCGAAAAGGCCATTGCCTTCAGATTTTTAAATAACAAGGTCAAAAGCCATTTTTTGGCTTCTCTTAATGCAAAAAGGCTATTGGCCGAAAGAAGCAACAAAGACCACTGACTTCTTTACAACATGGTCGAATGAAAGAACAAGCACATTTGCCCTCTCTGACTTTTGAAGTTCAGCCGAATGAAAAGCAATTGCTTTCATTCGTCGAACGGTTCCCGACTAATAGGTGGACTTCCCTATCACCTTCGCATGTCTCGTAAGTGTGCTAGCACTTGTGATTTTGCCACAAAATCCCACTCTATGCATCCCTACTGCTCGGCATTTTGAAGAACCAGTGAGCAGTTTGTGCACAGCCCTTTGGGCGTCCAAATGAGAGAGAAGAGAGATGGAGAGAAGTTGTGTTGTGTTTGGTTTGAGAAATATTGTGTATCTTATACACACATGTGAATTTCACATACATTTCACTTGAATTTTGCTTTCAAAAAGCAAACCATTAAAGCCATAAATGGCACCAACCACACACATCACTTCCATCAATCATGAATAGTGATTTGCGTCAATCACTCAAAGTGAAAGACATCCATCACTTGATTGACGAATGATGTGACGCTAGATGCGACTAGCGATTTGACGCTTGATTTGCCGCACTCGAATTCGAAATGCGAATGCGCTCGCAAATAATCTCGGACTCGGGTTCGCTAATTCCAAATTAACGAATTTTCTGTTGCGTTGTAATTAAATGATTACGCCTAGCTAAGTCACTATTCACGTAGCTAACGAATTAATTCTAAATTAATTCGTTCGCCCGAATTAAAATCTAATTTTAATTCCGCGTCAAAATCCAATTTCGTTTAATATATCAAATATATTAATTAATCGATTAATTCCAAATTAATCGTTATCTCTCTTTAATGATATTTTATCCCAGATAAAATATCTCCGCAATTAATCCCAGATTAATTTTCTCTCTCTTCTAATTAATCCAAGATTAATTTAGAGTGCGAGTTATACGTCATCGGTGAATCTTTGGGAAGCGACCCATGAGATCCCCGGATATGTTGGCAGTAAAATCGGTCGTCGGACTATCCGAACACGTAAGTACCTCGTACTACGTTTATACCGAATTACAAGACAAGGTTGGCCTCTTGTAAAGCGCCATGCCTCCCCAATTCTCCGGAAACATCCTTACAGGAATAAAGGATCTGTATCAAGCGTAGTATACCGTAGTATTACGTATTTCTGTCCAGTATCGGATGATCACGTGCTAGGCCTGAGGCTGGAATTGTGTCTGCCCCGTATGAAGCACATATCGGATGTCTGGCGACTAGTCTCTATAATCGGATATACATGACCTAGTAATAATATCCTGATAGCTGCGCAGCATTTAAGAGAACCAGTCCCGTATCCTACGTTACCATCATCTCCATATGACTGGAGTGACACTTCCGTCTTGACATCACAACCAACACACTACGATTCTCGATATATCCAGAATCGGCGTACACAGAAACCGGTTAAAGCCCTGGACGACCTCAACCAAAGTATATTGATTGTCGTATGTATTAGCGGTGCAAGTCTCAAGTTAAGACCAAATACACCTACCCTGATTTCGGACTTCCATAGACACATAGTCATACTACCAATGGAATTCCGAGGGGGTCTTAACCACAGCAAAGCTGTTTCCCGTACCATCGGTAAAACACAACCTCCTATTACACTTGCATGAGTATCCTATACCCGAATATATGAGAACTATGTCGTTGTGCCCTCACAACGCGCACAAGTGTAATACTAGTCTTTTACATATTTATCGATGTCCAATCTCGATAATACTCTGACTAGGGATATTTAATGATTTATCCTCCGTGGACTAATACTGTCTCATATCATTCTCCGTCTAGGAACAAATCACAAGTACCTTTCATCATTTATATATCTAGGTGATCTAATCACAAATGATAAGAGTACAATCTCCTTTGTCACATAGTTAATTTGTACAACAACACCAAGATCTGTACAAATAGTGACGCTATGGGTCATAATTGTGCAACAATCTCCCACTTGGCCTATAGCTAGTCACTCGAGTGCTTGACACCCGAACTATGTACGTTTGGCTCAAATTGCTGAGAAAAGGTTTTCGTCAGCGGATTTACATGATTATCGTCTGATGTGATTTATTCGATCATCACATCACCACGATGTATGATCCGAACGAATCAGATGAATATCGAAGTATGTATCTGGATCGTTGATGAGACCATTAATTCCTTAGCCTGTGCTCAAACCTAGCTTAGCTGCTAACAGAATTATATCTAATCTAATTAGATTTATTATCGACCCAGAAGGCTTCTATTGCCGCCTCAGCTGCAGTAATAACCCGCATTTGTTGTTTATTTGGTAACGGTATCTTGCTTGGAAGATTTCCAGCTCACTGTACCGTTATTCAAACTGTATAGTACCGTTTACGACTTATAGTCATTTTATCGGTTTAGGAAACTTGCTACAGTGATCCCAGTCACTTCAAGTTCTCATTCTCCATAGAATAAGACATCATCCTTAGTTCTCTAAGATACTAACGGATGTTCTTAACATCAATCTAGCGACTATCACTTGGATTGGCCTGTTTGTGAATTCATATGCTCAAAGCGTATGAGACACCAGGTTGCGTACATTTTTCAATGTATGATTTCTCGGAGAGTTTTCTCGAAAGTCAAGCTTTCACCGATAGTTTTTATGGGAATATCATTTCCAAGAAATGACATATTATCATTATTATTTAGGACAACCACTGTCAGTGCGCTCCCACTAACCCTCTTATATACACAAGACTCATTTCGTTTTGAATTAAATCATAAACTATTATGATTACATCAAAACGAAAATTCCAAGAACCTAACGCTTGCTTCAATCCAAACATGGATCGAATAACCCGCAAACCTTGTTTGCTAGTTTTGGTACGACAAAACCGACAAGATGTTGTAAACATCCTCCAAAAGGTTTCCTTTTCAGGAAAGCGATTTTCCCGTAAAGCTGTCATATTTCATACATGAAACATGCAGCATTAGCAATCATTATCCATGTATGTCTTCCTTGAAGACTTATAGTACCAATAGGCACAATGTCTTGCGGTACATCAACTAGTATCCAAACTTGGTTGATATACATGGAATCCATTTCGGACTTATGACACTTTGTCATAATAGGGAGTCGATACCTTTTATCACTTCCTCATACGTAGTCAGTTGGTATACCTCAAAAGATAGACATCTTTATGAGGTGAGATCAGAAACCCATACCCCAGGTTGTTTTCTGACTCTCTCCGACATATGTGGTTTTTGTGTATACGAAGATTAATGGTATAGTTTCATCATTGATGAACTATTTTGTGTTCCATTAGGATTCGATGCCTGGAATAATATTACTCCGATTTTCATCGAGTTTTACTATCCTCCCACTTACCACTGCATATCGGTATTCCTCTCAGGAAAACCGCATGGTGAGCAACAATCTAATTGTTCTCAAGTGAGTTGTATAAGTACAATACTTATGGTATCCCTAGGATAACCTACAATTGGCATTTATCCAAATTGGGTTTTAGTTTGGTATCACCCAAACGTATGCCCAGCATACCCAAATACTCAGGAATGTGAAACCTGGTTTCCTTCCTGTTCATATCTAATATGATGTATGTCAAACAGATTATTATGGAACCTTATTCTAAAAAAGTTCTTGCACTGTTTATGCTTATCCGTTGAAGGAAATGGTAGCTCAGAGCGACTCATGATTAACCTAATTATGTCCAACAAAATTCGGTTACTCAGTTCGGACACACCGTCACTTTGACGTGTTCCGGGAGGAGCCCTCATTTGAAAGAATACTTTACTCTTTCAAGTATATTAGAAACTTATTGCTTAAGTATTTTCCATTACGGTCTTACCGTGACGGTTTAATACTTCAGCCGATCTGTTAGTCTATTTCGTGTCGAAACTTAAAAGTTTTCGATTTGTGTTTCTTCAAAAGAAACACATAACCATAACATGATGCAACATCCGCAAGGTCACGAAATATCCATATCCACCTCTAGCCTAGCTAGACATGGGCCCACATGCTTCACTATGAACTAGGGCTAACAGGTCGGTAGCATTTACACTTTTATCAAGTAAAGGTGTAGGCATATTACCCAATAACTAAGTCTATTTCGTGTCGAAACTTAAAAGTTTTCGATTTGTGTTTCTTCAAAAGAAACACATAACCATAACATGATGCAACATCCGCAAGGTCACGAAATATCCATATCCACCTCTAGCCTAGCTAGACATGGGCCCACATGCTTCACTATGAACTAGGGCTAACAGGTCGGTAGCATTTACACTTTTATCAAGTAAAGGTGTTTTAGGCATATTACCCAATAAACTAGATTCGTAGACTTTATTTGAATGAGATCAAATTAGTCTGAGTACCCACTCTTCAAAAGTGTGGATATACGAGTCTTGTTTAATTGTGTCTCCGACAACAATGCCACAATTAGTTTCTTCTGATCAAATCAGTTGAGCTATTTATTTGTCATATATATATTCGAGATTTGTTTATATTCAAAATATAAATTCTGTTATTCACATCTAATGTGTTTATCTCAATATCATCTTTATATAATGAAACACTTTAGTGTTCTATAATATAAAGGTTCACCCGCAGCGGGTTTAACACTGATATAGAGATAATGTATCTAGTCAAACTAGTTACATTATAACAGTTTCCAAATTTAGGTACATACCCGAAGGTAGTTCCTAAACTTGGGTATCTACGGTGAAAATATTGACTTTCGTCCCATTTCCAAATCGCAGATTAAATCTCAGTTGAGGTCAGTATCCTGCTCACAGCAGATTCTAAACATCAATACATATTTATGTATCACACTAAGTATTTAAAATCAAATTTTAATACTAGTAGTGAACATAATCTTGACAAACATATTTGAAGTCAGATCCTTGCTCGTCTTCAATTCCTTCATGTCTGCTTTGTCCAAACGGCAGTCACGCTTCCGCGATCCCGTTTGCTACATTTAAGCAGACATTTTGGGATATGTCATTTTATCTTCCCAGAAGACTATAATGATTTTGCCTTTGCCAGTTTCAACACTCCAGAAGCCTTTGGCCAAGCCTTGGCCTTCTAGAATATCGAAGTAAAGTGCGCCTTGCGCTACTTTCCTAATTGCAAATTTTGACTTTGTCTCATTGAGAATAGTCATTAATTCTCCAAGAATTATTTGTTGCAATTTTAGTACTTCTAAAATCTAAGTTATAGATTTATGAAGATCCTTCAATTCCAGTATCATACTTTAAGGATCTAATCCTTAGTTTTGATTTAGAAATTAAGGAGTCTACTGCGACAAGCTAAATGGATTAAGGACTTAAGTTATCATTACATAAATCTTCCAAAGATTATGCTCTACTATTTGCTTAACTCTGGGCTTAGGCATAATATGTTATTTTATCAAATAAAGTAACTTATTATTTTTCCAGGACCATCATGAAATTTATTCCCAATTTGAAAATTAAACCATTTAAATACATTTTCCCTAGGATTATGTATTAAACGTCAATTTTTCAATTTAATTTTGATTCTAATAGTCCAACTATTTAATCAACGATATCGGTACTTTTAAATATAATGATTATTATAGTCCAACTATATTAATCAACTATATTTTAAATTGTTTGAATATAGTACAACTATTTATTAAAACAACATTTAAATATTAGTCCAACTAACATTTAATATCTTTGACGAACTGATATTTGTTTGAGCGCGTATGGCGAGTAATTGAACGAGTATTGCAAATTCAATTCTTGCCTCCCACTATTTTTCGGTGAGCCTCTAACCCTCTTTCGAGTACTCGGGAAACCGCGTTTCCTAGTGGGCTAGGATCCCGTTAAATATCACACAATCTTGACTTTGGCCAACAAATTGTATGATAATTAACTAGGTATATCTCTAAGATCGATTGGATTCAATTTAATTCCTACATCCGGTAGGGGGACATCCAAGTCCGAAACATATATCTTATATATGCCAATACATCCAATGTATTACCTAACCTTTTTTCCTCTAAATCAACTAAGCCTTGGATTTGGCACAACAAACTTAGTGATCCCAGTCAAGCGCGACCCATTGACCATGGAAAGCTTCGTAATCAATGTCGATGGACAAGAAGTGGTCTTGACTTTGGCCAACAAACCACAACTTGGACAAGACACTGATATGGAACAAAGCCTTTATGATTCAAACACATCTTCGACAAACAAAGGTCTTGACTTTGGCCAACAAACCAATGCCGTCTTAGATCTTGAGTAAGAATCACTCAATGGAAGGAAAAACGCTTAATATTGTTTGAGGGTTTTTCGCGTGCAAATTGGCAACCAATTTATTATCTTTGTTAAGGGCTTATCATCATACACCCTTAAACATGCATTCTAAACAAATAATAAAGCGCATATGAAAAATAATAATGATATGCGGATGGATACTTCACAATTGATCCTAAATCAAATCTCTCCATTTCTCTCTCCCGCTAGCACAAGTATTACTTCTACCCGTTACACTATACTTCTAAAGAAACCTCATTTACATTGAGGGGAATATGTGAGAAGAGAATACAAAGAAATGAGAGGTAATAAGGCTGGACACGCAGGTCCAATTAATAAATCGAATTTATTACAACAATTTCTAAAATTGTCCCACCCATCTAATATCCATCTGATATACATTATTCATACATCGCAACCATGTATTCACACAAGCATGTTATCAATCAATCTAATCAAATTAATTAATCTGATAATTAGTAACCATCCAATGTTCAAACAACGATTTGATTTTGTTCGAGTCAAACTCGTTTTTGCGAATAAGTACTCAAAGTACGAATTCACGAATTAAATTAAACTACATCATTAAATCCAATTTAATATGCATTCAATTCTAATTCACTATTTAATTCCAAATTAAATACTACACTTTAATAATGAACTTTTTACGATTTAAATTCTAAATTTAATCGTAACGGGTCTCAAAGCCCGATTACCGTCCAACGTCAATTTAATTAAAGTCCAATGGGCTTTTAATTAATTTCTTAAGACGTGGACTTTTGGTCAACTCGGATCAAACCGATAACCAAAGTTCAATCCAGGAGTTACCCCATAAGCCCAAAAATCAATCTTGGCCCATTAGGCCCAATTAAACTTTAAAGGTCCATTAAGTCGCATTTGGGCTTTATGGAGGCGGTTTTGGGCCCAATTGGATCCAACCAATTTTTCCTAAACCCAACTTTGTACAACACCAACTTTGTACAACAAAGCCCAATTACAAAATTAAAGCCCAAATCCAATTTCAAGGCCCAATTATAATTAAATCACAAAACCCAATTTCACAATTTAATTACCTAAAGTGCATTACACAATTAATTACAAAATTAACATTTCTAAAACATTAATTAACATAACTAATCATGCTCATTTTCATCATCACATGTCCAACACATTTTGATTAAAATCAAACCCAATTTACATGCTACAAGTCTCGGCCAATTTGGGGATTTTTCGTCCGATTCGAATTCAATCCAATTAATTCCACAATCGACATTAAATCATCATCCTAATTGATTCTAACTCATCCAATGAATTAAAAAATCAAAATCACCAAGACATTTTAGGGCTATTCTATTCGGCCATACTCACCAAATTTGGGGAAAATTATTCCAAATTAATTTTCATGAAATTGATCCAATCAATATTCAATTCAAACATTTTTAAGCATATTCATCAATCCAATTTCACAAAATCATGCTCAAAATCAATTTGCCCAAATTTTAAGCCCTAAACTTTTTCATGCTCAAACCTTGCTCTGGATGCCATTGTTGGTTTATATTAAGGTCCCAAGATCAATTATAAGCATGAATCAAGTGCGAATACACATCGAAGAAGTTGTGGAATACTCACATCGATCGGTTAAGCGACGCAGAGACACTAAAAACGAAATTCTGCCTCCTTCACTACATTCGGCAGTGAGCAGATTTGCTCACTGGTTTGACATTCGTTTGAGTCCTTCGTCAAACTCCGAGCTTCGTCGAACGGTTCCCGGCTCATGGGTGGACTTCCCTATCACCTTCGCAAGTCTCGTAAGTGTGCTAGCACTTGTGATTTTGCCACAAAATCCCACTCTATGCTTCCCTACTGCTCGGAATTTTGAAGAACCAGTGAGCAGTTTGTGCACAGCCCTTTGGGCGTCCAAATGAGAGAGAAGAGAGATGGAGAGAAGTTGTGTTGTGTTTGGTTTGAGAAATATTGTGTATCTTATACACACATGTGAATTTCACATGCATTTCACTTGAATTTTGCTTTCAAAAAGCAAACCATTAAAGCCATAAATGGCACCAACCACACACATCACTTCCATCAATCATGAATAGTGACTTGTGTCAATCCCTCAAAGTGAAAGACATCCATCACTTGATTGACGAATGATGTGACGTCAGATGCGACTAGCGATTTGACGCTTGATTTGATTTGCCGCACTCGAATTCGAAATGCGAATGCGCTCGCAAATAATCTCGGGCTCGGGTTCGCTAATTCCAAATTAATGAATTTTCCATTGCGTCGTAATTAAATGATTACGCCAAGCGAAGTCACTCTTCACGTCGCTAACGAATTAATTCTAAATTAATTCGTTCACTCGAATTAAAATCTAATTTTAATTCCGCGTCCAAATCCAATTTCGTTTAATATATCAAATATATTAATTAATCAATTAATTCCAATTAATCGTTATCTCTCTTTAATGATATTTTATCCCAGATAAAATATCTCATCAATTAATCGCATATTAATTTTCTCTCTCTTCTAATTAATCCCAGATTAATTTAGTGTGCGAGTTGTACGTCATCGGTGAATCTTTGGGATGACCCATGAGATCTCCGGATATGTTGGCAGTAAAATCGGTCGTCGGACTATCCGAACACGTAAGTACATCGTACTACGTTTATACCGAATTACAAGACAAGGTTGGCCTCTAGCAAAGGCCATGCCTCCCCAATTCTCTAGAAACATCCTTACAGGAATAAATGATCTGCATCAAGCGTAGTATACCGTAGTATTGCGTATTTCTGTCCAGTATCAGATGATCACGTGCTAGGCCTGGGGCTGGAATTGTGTCTGCCCCGTACGAAGCACATATCGGATGTCTGGCGACTAGTCTCTATAATCGGATATACATGACCTAGTCATAATATCCCGATAGCTGCGTAGCATTTAAGAGAACCAGTCACGTATCCTACGTGACCATCATCTCCATATGACTGGAGTGACACTTCCGTCTTGACATCACTCCCAACACACTAAGATTCTCGATATACCCAGAATCGGCGTACACAGAAACCGGTTAAAGCCCTGGACGACCTCAACCAAAGTATATTGATTGTTGTATGTATTAGCGGTGCAAGTCTCAGGTTGAGACCAAATACACCTACCCTGATTTCGGACTTCCATAGACACATAGTCATACTACCAATGGAATTCCGAGGGGGTCTTATCCACAGCGAAGCTGTTTCCCGTACCATCGGTAAAACACAACCTCCTATTACACTTGCATGAGTATCCTATACCCAAATATATGAGAACTATGCCGTTGTGGCCTCACAACGCGCACAAGTGTAATACTAGTCTTTTACGTATTTATCGATGTCCAATCTCGATAATACTCTGACTAGGGATATTTAATGATTTATCCTTCGTGGACTGATCCTGTCTCATATCATTCTCCGTCCAGGAACAAATCACAAGGACCTCTCATCATTTATATATCTAGGTGATCTAATCACAAATGATAAGAGTGCAATCTCCTTTGTCACATAGTTAATTTGTACAACAACACCATGATCTGTAAAAATAGTGACGCTATGGGTCATAATTGTCCAACAAACAATGTTTTGATACCATCTTTATAACATCCCCGGTCTAGGAGATGCTACCGCATGGGATAGACCGTACCAAGCCCATAAGCCTCTGACTTTCTAACCATAAACAGATACTAATACTCTTTTCTCTAACTGATTATATATAGAACTGTGTCCCAAACTTAATAATTTAGCACGCAAACCCAACTATAATAACTGTATACATAAAACATACGTTCTTTACAATTACTATCCCATAATTAGAATCTAATACATGATTTTTATTTGACTATGACTGGACTATTACTCAATATGACTTGGACTGGTGGACTTCATCCCCTAGTGACTGCAACATTATCCATCATCCGGAGCTCGTCCTCCGTGAATACCTGTAAAACAAGAAGACTGGGAGTGGGGGGTTAGATCATCGTACGATCTAAGTGAGTGGACTATAAAACTGAAATACAAATATCAAAACATTTTATTTTCAAACCAATGCGCCAGAAATAAGTTTGTATGAAAGTCATTTTCTAAGAACTGCGTCTGAAATCTTTTTTTATTTTTTTAAAAACAACTCATCTTTCTGAAAACTGCTTTTAAAGCTCTGGATCCTGAAAACTAGATCTAAAATTTGATTTCTAAAGATGTTTACTAAAAATTTGGAATCTAAAAACTGGTCTATATCTTTAAAGGTTGATGTATGAAGGCATTACGTATCGCCGTCCCCCCATACGCCTATCTGGAGCCAGGAATGGAAAACCATGACTTTAGGGCGTTACGTATCGCCGGCCCCCAAAAGTATGCAACTTATATCCCTGGAACTAGTGGTCTTGGGGCGTTACGTATATTCATCCACCAGTCCTCTACATGTGCACATGTTCTATGTCCATCAATTCCATATCTGAATGAAGTTGCATACTGAGGTGGGTTTTTCCCCCATGCCTCGAAAATCATAAAACTCATGTTTTATAACTGTAATGGAAAATCATCTACGCCCTATAGCGTAAAAATATAAGTCTGAAATAGATTAACAAAATATAAGTCACTGTTTGGAAATCTGGATGGCATTATTCAATTGATGAGAAAGATATGATTCCTGATGATATATTATCGATCCTGCGATGATCTATTAGCTATAATTTTGATTAGAAAACAAACTAAGAGTAAATAGATCAGAATCAAGTTAAACTTTTCTTTTCAAATAAGGGTTATCATTCCAAGATATATCGTACATATATTATGACGTAATAAATACGTACGGGTTGATTTGAGACTCTTAGGGTAGTCTATAGCGTGCTCGGGTGAAGCTGAGATGGTGTAAAACTGATTTGGGCTGTTGTAGGCACTGTATTTTTGCATATAAGCCCCGATGATGAGCCTCATATGGAGGCACTACCCGATAAGTTGCGGAAGTCGCAGGAAACAGACGAATTCATCCTTGGCCTAAAAACCCCCCGCACCCATCCAAAGCCCATTTCGCCCAAGCCCAATCCAAAAATAATTAAAACATTTAAAACACATGTCACAAATTAAATTAAATCTAATCAAATCCAAATAAATCACCTTCCTAATTTAAATCAATCACATGCCTAAAATAAATAAATAAAATAAAATCATCTTCCTAAATTAAACAAATCCATTTCCTAAATCAAATCAAATCACCTTCATAAACTAAAGAAATAATTTCCTTATAACAAACTAATTAAATCTTCCCCATGATCACACAATCTCCATTTCCTATATACATACAAGGACAACCCTAACCCACTCTTATAAAAAGGGACTCTCACTCTCTCTACCCTGGACGGCAATCACAAAAAAATCCCTAATTCTTCTTTCTCTCTCTCCTCTCTCCACAAACACAGCTCTCTCTCGGCCCTCTCTTCTTCTTTCTTCACTCCACACTCACGGCCTCTCACTCACTCTAACTGACTCAGCCCTAATGTCCCACTTGCCATACACAAAACGCACACACACCAGCCACTCACCACGCAAACCCTCACTCCAACCACATGAAACCTACGGCAAACCCTAGCTCTCTCTTAACAACGCAAATCGACTCACACAGAAAAAAACAAAAAACACTGCAACTCACCGACTCACACAACACATCTCATCCCGGCCACCACTCCTCACAGCCTTTCACAAACGCTCACAGCCCCATTAACAAAGGCATACCACCAAGACCACTCAAGCAAGGCAGCCCTCACGTTCACAAGCCAAAACCCTACACTAATGGAACCCTTACGCTCAGACCACTCACAAACCAAGATGCCCCTTTGACCAAAACAAATCAACAACAAAAGTAGCCCTCAAGCATCAAAACCCTTTAGCCACGCTCACTGCCCCTTAGCTCCCACACCAACTAAAGAAACAACACGTTCAGCACTCCAACTTCAACGCACTAAAATCCTTAGCACCGACACCCTCATGC
Source organism: Zanthoxylum bungeanum (assembly GCA_019454045.1). Classification (NCBI taxonomy): domain Eukaryota; kingdom Viridiplantae; phylum Streptophyta; class Magnoliopsida; order Sapindales; family Rutaceae; genus Zanthoxylum; species Zanthoxylum bungeanum. The sequence goes on along the minus strand of SKCR01029492.1, from coordinate 71,656 downwards.
CACTTACGAACGCACCATGCAGTGAGCAGAGAGGAACATGAACAATAACAAAACAAATAACCACATGAACCAAGCCACAAAACTGCCGACAAACAGCCCAAAATAGTGACCCAAAATACCCTAAAACAGTCCCCAGAAATCCCAAAATAGTCCCTGAAAACAGTGCCAAAACAGAGACAAAAACAGCAGCAATACCGACTCAGAAAGAGGAGAAAATAGTGAGCAAAACGGCAGTGAAACCGAACCAGCGAATCGGAAAGTTGCGGAGCATTAACCCTTCCGACGACCACGTAACGCACTTCCAAGAAGAGACTAAAAAGGTAAGACCTGAGGGCACCATTTGTTATATTTTATTTTGTTGTCCTGGAAATGGCATTCTCGGTTGGACGTGGAATACGTCCAACCGGGTATGCGAAGTCTTATATTGAAAACGGCCAAGTTCTTTGGTCACACGTTTATTATTCCGCATTATTAGTCTTTTATTATTTCCCATTTAATTTCCATTTATTGTTGTTTTATTATTCCGCATTTGTTTTGTTCTTTTTGGTTATTATAGTTATATGCATTATCATATTTCATGTATGTCAACATTGGGTTAATGATTGCGTTGTGTTAATGCTTGAGTGTTGCCTCTCATGGTATATCGGATGGAAACCCAGACGTAAATTCTGTAGCCGAATCCAAATGGATGGTAATGCGGTCTGTACTTGGATACAACTCCACGTACTGCTTGAGGAAACGTTCACGCATATGTTTATTAAATTGTGTGCTTGCCATCATCTCGATTTACTTTTGTGCATGCAAACTTAGATATAGGTTGTATGCGAACTTAGATATAGGTTATTCTTGCGTATGTATGTTGCGTAGACTTGGTTAGATTATTGCACAAATCCATTCATTACAAGTGGCATAAGTAATGGACCATTCCGAACCCAACGGTTTGAGGTCCTCCATTGTGTGGGGTGAGTGTGGCCTTAAATCATTTCCCAGTTCACACTGGGTGGGGACTCCATTAAGAGAGGTACCCAAATTTTTGCCTTTCGCGACGCGTGAAATATAGAAACGAATCTTCACAAATTGCTAAAATGCGTTGCGATGCTCGTGATTCGCTTCGTGACGTAAGGCCAATTTTAGGCCTGAAATCAATATTCTTCATGTCCTTAAGCCTTACACACTTTCCTTCTTCTCTAATTCAACTCTCATACCATAATTTCATATTCACCATTATAAACATAACCAAAACAATCTTTAAAATCTTAAATCTATAATCCTCTAATTAACTCAATATCCTAATTTGATTCCTACTAAACATCATTTATGTTCATACTTATTAACCACTTATTCATCATCATACCTAAATCACTAACATATTAATACTATCAACACATCAATACTCAACATACAAGAATTTGGGTCAATTTGCCTTACCCTTTCTTTTGTGTATTTTCTCATCTTTTAAGGTTTCATGGTTGTCAATCTTATAGTCTCTTCCTCCTTCTATCTTTCCTTCTATTCTTCTTTCCATTTTCCTCTTTTTCTTCCCTTCTTCCTCTTATTCTTCTTCTTTTTTTCCTTTTTTTCTTTCTCCCTCATGATTTCTTCTTCTTTTTGGGATATATGAAGAGTTCATTTTTTATACTTGGCCCTTCCTCAAAATAAAATGTAGAAAAATATAGAAACTTATGGAATGTACTAGAATGCCCTTGGATACTATTCATCTGAATTTTTGATCTGTTTTTTTAGCCTATTTCTGTTGGAAAACATTCAACGTGAAAGTTGTAGATCTCGATCTTAGCTTTCTGACGATATAAGATTCAAATACTATGGGCTATTCGTAGTGGAACATCATAGAATCTCGCATCGAAGTTTCAAAGAATTTACTATTCACCCATAAATTCGTTCTGCGAATGTATATATATGCTCAGACATAAATTATTTTATGTAACAATCATCCCGCGATGTAACAGTACTACAGTCAATGAGTCAACAGTAGTAGGGACCTCCAATCGTTACAAATGATCCCAACTCCAATAAAACCTTCAAAGTTAAGAGCAAGAGTGCCAAGCACTTTTGGGGAGAATCATTAGAGGGACAAAAAGAAAGTGTTACACTTTCAGATCCAACCTAACATCCAAGCAGTCATGTCTAGCTGATGACGTTAAAATTAGCGCTAGCAGGGAGGCAACTCATGCAATTTGTGTATATATTGAGATTTTGTGTGTTTTATTTTTGTGTGTTCTAATCTTGTAGGTAAAGTCACATTTCAGGATGGAAGACATTCTCATAAATCTACACAAGTAATTTCCTTCTCTCCCTCGAAACTCTCTGATGAAAGTCTATAAAGCTCGCATGGAACAAATGAGACTTCTGATGATCAAAAGTATTCCTAATGACATTCGTTGGTTAATTGAAGCACGGGTCTGATTGGCAGGTAAGTATTCTGACTCTTTTATTTCATATATGTCTGGTTTAGGAAGAAGCACCTATGCTAAAAAAAGAATAGTTAAAAGATTACATGTTTAGTATAAATGTGCACACATGGCATGTAATACTCATTGTCGTTATTTAGGAATTGTGTATGATAACCGTGAAGATAAAATTAAATTCATTAGGGATGGCATCAGTAAGGAGTCTTTGGATGACATATCATTGACTCTTGAGACGCATTCCTGTGGATATGTGCATCATGCAATTCACATATTACATTCACAATTTCGAAAAGAAAGACAACAATTAAGTGTCGGGAATCTAACTTTAAAAGACCTTTTTTTGCAAATTTATAAGAAATTTGGATGAGAAGCTTGTCTCTGACGCATAGACGCCATTCAAGCGGTTATTCTTGTAAATATTATTATCTCTTTGTCCTTAACTAATAATTGTAATTTTTTTTGTTATTTTCTTTTATTTTATCTGACAGGATCCAGACTTTTTGACTTTCACGATTTATTTTATTATTTAGCTAATAATTATTAATTGACAGGTACTAGTGCTATTATTACTCACCCTTTTTCAGGATTTATAAATTTCAGCTCGTTATTGCACTCTTGAAGACATCCGGATTTGAGAAAAAATAAAAAATAAAAAATAAAAAAATGGAAGCAACTTCAAGAAGACGAGTTGTTAACATCTGTGTGTTTTGCGGTACTAGTGTTGGTTCTAAGCCAGAGTTTGTTGAGGCAGCACAAGAATTGGGTCGAGCCATAGCTGAAATGAATATGCACTTAGTATATGGCGGTGGCAATCTTGGACTAATGGGGTATATTTCAAAGGTCGTATAGGAAGGGGGTAGTCAAGTTCTGGGAATCATCCCAAAACCTTTGGTAGAGGAGAATCTTATAGGACCATCAAATAGAGAGGAACTTATCGTACCAGGTATGTCTGAATGACTGGTTGAAATGATTAATCGTGCTGATGATTTTATTGCTTTGCCAGGTGGCTTGGGCACGATGGAGGAAATTTTTATAGTACTATCTTGGGTAGACTTAAACATACACCAGAAAACAATTGGACTATTTAATATTGATGGATTTTATGACTGTATTTGTCTATTTCTTGATGATCCCTGGAGAAATAGGTTTGTGTCGAAACCTATAAAAGATATCATTTTCACTGCCAGAACAGCCAATTGACCCTATCCACAAATTGACCCTATCCATTCCTAGATAAACTGGTCTGATAATGATCGTGGTACAAAATATCGGGTTAACCTGGATCTTCACCTTTAATTTTCTTTTTAGGATGTAGAATTTCAGCTAATCATGTATTGTTTTCTAAACTCTTCTTCTACTTTTTAGACATTGGGGACAATGTCTCAATTAGGTTTGGGAAAGGGAATAATTGATTAGTATCTTATTTTTATTTTGTTATTTTTGCTTGGTTTTTAGTCAAAAATTTTCTAAAAAAATCAAAAAATTTAAAAAAATAAAAAATATATTTTGTGTTTTTATGTTTTTAATTTGACTAACCAGGTGAAATTTGTGTGAGATAATTGAGTAAGGAATTTCCACTCCAGAGACGTATCTCAACCTATTTCGTAACAAGTTAATTTTTGTTTATTTCCTTTTAAATTATTTAATTTGTGAATTCTCCATAATACTGATTAAATTGGATCGTCATATGCTCAGTTCACAAGTATTATCAACATACATGGTAACCTACGGCAATGAGTTGTAAGTGAAAAGTTTATAATATTCAGTGCTCTAGTTTAATTGGAGGAAACATCTAAAAAAGTGGTGGAATAAAAAAAGAATAAAAAATAATAATAATAAAACATCTGAAATCCGTGTAATTAAGTCCATAGGGGTGTTTTAACACCTAGTGCCCTAAAACCAACTGGTTTGGGAGTCACTGGCTCAAAGCTCGCTACATGGATTAAAGATATTATATAAAAGACAAAAATATATATCTGAAATCCAAGTAATTAAGTCTGTAAGGATGTCTTAATACCTTGTGACCTAAAGCCAACTGGCTTGGGAGTCACTGGCCCAAAAATCGCTACATGGATTGAAGATGTTGTAAATAAATAAATAAAATTAGAAAAAGTTTCATTGCTAAAAATGTGTGAATTCTGATATAACTTTAGGACAAAAATATTACTCTATTTTCAACTACACTTATGAATATTGTGGGAACAATGAGCTAATTAATACCTTGTTGGTTAAGTTCATGGAGAATGGTAAAAATAATCGGAGAATTTACTTATTTGGTAGTTTAGAAAGAAAGAAAACAGTTATTAACTTGGATAAGAAGTTTCACTTGTTTAGCCCCTAACTTGTTTGATCTTTTTATTTTTGTGTGCATTTGATATTTGTGGGTATCATTGTTGTAAGCCCTCACAAGACTACAACTCGTCCACTAGGGACACCTAGGGTTTAAAGGCTTGTTGCATATGCTAAATGCAACCGTGATCCCTATGAAAGTGGCTTAGTTTAATTTTATTTTAAAGTTATTTATTGCATTTTATTTTGTTGTTTTGCTCGAGGACTAGCAGAATGTTAGATTTGAGGGTGTCATAAGTGATAAATATATCAATATTTACCCCCATTTGACTTAATATTTTGTATAGTTTCTTGTGTTTTATGAATATTTTGATGTGTTTTGAGTATTTTGCAGATAAATAAGGTTGCAGGACTCACTGGAATCAAAGCAGGGCCGAAAAAGCGAAAAACGGACAAAAAAGGCAAATTTGGAATTCTGCGTCGCGACGCGCAACACTTCTACGTTGTGACCGCTAACGTGCGCTGGACACATGTCAAAATCTGAGAAAGTTTGCTATCATACACGTCATCATCCAAGCTGCCGACACTACATGTCATTGCTTACGTCAGCGTCGCGACGCGCAAGCTTTCATGTGTCGCGAGGCCAAGCCAATAATTCAGCTGCCAATGAAAACGCGTACACGTGTCAGCATCTCAGGTAGCCACAGATAGGTGTCATAAATCGACCGCGCATCGGGAATCGCAAGACTTCACGCGTCGCGATGCGTGGACCAAAAATTTGTCTATAAATTGATGCCGAAATCAGAATTCCAATTCATACATTCTTCTGGGGATTTCCTTAAGAATATTAAGAAGATTGAATCTTGTTTGTTTATTTACATCTTTCTTGTATTTAATTTTTATTTTATACAATAGTTCATTCTTTATTTTACTTTTCAATATGAGGAGGTTAGTCCCCTCTGCTGGGGTGAAGGGTAAAGCTTTTATTACTAATATTTAGATTAATCTCCCTTAATTAGAATATATAACCTATTTTAAAACTGACTTAATGGGATACCGCCTTTTTGGTCGGCTAGACTTAATTAAATTAATTTTAACCTGACTAAATTGGATACCGCCTTTATGGTCGGTGGGAATTAATCTTAAATTTAACTTAATCAGGATACTGCCTATATGGTCGGTTGGTAATGTCATGCAAAGTTCGTATATTATAATAAGAGAGATATCTAAATTAGAAGTAATAAAAGTGGATCATCTAACCCCATAATTTTATTTTATTGTTAATTTATCTTTTTAATTTCCAGCTTTATTTTATGTCATTTAATTTATTTATGTCTTTAATATTTCTAGATATGTGTGGTAACTAAACCTCGTATTTAGGGTTGTGATGAATTCCAATATCACCATTTTATAAGTGGTTGTTTTGTGTCTTGGGAAATATAAAAGCTTATTTATTGAGTCTTAAGCTTAATGCTTCTTATTAATTGGCCACTAATAAAATTGATTTGGTAAACTTAAAATAAACTTGACGAAGGAATTTTAGGTTTCAACCTTAGACTCAATAGCTCACGATCTCACCTTGGGACATGGTGACCCTTAGGTAGATTTCCTTCCAGGATAGACATATACATGTCGGGCGAGGGTAGCCACAATTGGAACTTAATCCTAATGAATTCAGATAACTTGGTTAACATAGACATATGATTAATTGGGTTATTTGGGTGTTTGCATCTAACCATCGATAGAGGCTTTTGCATATTTTCGTGTTCCAGGTTAATAAACCGATATATTGCACAAACATGAGATAAACACTTCATCTTTAAAAGATATAGGAATGATTCACAACCCTAGATAGTTTTATAATATTGATTTTCCTTTAATTTACTTTCACACTGTTTTTTTTACTTGTTTTCAGACAAAAATATCATTCAATCAACAATCAATCTATTAGATACTCGTAAACATTTAACGTCATAAATTAATAGTTAATGTATTAAGTCCTCGTGGGATCGATACATTTTATACTACTTGAGAATACGTGCGCTTACGTAACGTGTGTGATTTCACCGATTCTTATACCCGGAGTATTTTTCTCTGCAAAGAATTTTTCACATCGTAAATAAATATGGTGTTATTTGATTATTTTTTGTTGTTTACTTTTCATCACTTTATTTGTTGTATAGATTAAGGGTGTGGCTTTTGGTTAGACTTAAGGGTGTATATTTTTAGTCATAAAAATATTAATTTAAGACATGTCTTATTTAATGTAGTAAATTTTAATTTTCATAATTTACCCTTAGGTGTACAAGGGTTTGGACCTTATAGCATTTTCAAAACAGATTGCTCAAATTATTTGTTCGAAATGCTTTGATAGCTTCATAAATGTACTAAAAAGAAAATTGATTTTTTATTGATTGCTTTGATCAAAATTATACTATCCCTATTTTTACATTAGTTTTGTCAAATTTGTTCTTTTATGTAGTTATTGGATTTAGGCAATATAAATAAAATGGGGCTTTTCAGCGTCACAAGTAATCTCAAGAAAAAAGAGAAAGAAATGTGTTTTCTTATAGTGTAGGTAGGAATTAACTACTCACCTAAATCTTTCTATCTCTAATTGATTCATTTATCACATGTGTATTCCATTGCAGGATTTTAAAAATTATTTTTCTGTTAATGAATGAATTTATTAGCGTTAATGATCAAGGCACCAACGTTATTAGTTGTACACTTGGCTTCAACCTTAAAATCATTATTTACGAAATGTAAGATTTCTATTGAGACCTACAAAAGTTTGAATTCGGTAATTGATCTGAAATGAATTTACTAGCAGGAATTTATTGTAAAATTCAAAAAAGATACAAAGTGGCGGGTAATCCAGGTATTATTAAACCATTTGATATAGAGTTTAATGAGCTTATAAACTACTTTATATTCTCATTATGTTACTTATAATCTAGCTTATACTCTCAATCAATACTATCTATATTGAAAATTCAAATGACTCTAAGGTTCTAACCATAAGTGGAATCATTCAATTCTACTCTATTTAAGACACGTCAAATGTATAGTTACTACAGTGGACCCTCGATATGTATTTTGTAAATTTTGTATCAAAGATTTATTTTTGATTTAAACATATTTATATTTGGGGGGGAAATGATGTCAAAATAATTACATTCTGATTTTGATACATTTCGATATTGTTTATGATATTATAAGTCTGACATGTTTCCATCACAGCGTTTGTACATGGTTTCTATAGTTTTATAATTTGATATGATATATTTCCGATGTGGCGCTTGTATAGGGGTCTGTCCAATTGCAGTGGACTGACTTGCTACCCTCTGTCGACATGGGATCTTTTCGTTCATTGTCCAATATGTGCATGCGATTTGGGCATTGGGCGCTCTTTATGTTTCATCCAAATGAGTTATGCTGGATGCCTGATACAGATTTACGATGATGAATTTTTAAATTAATTTTTTTTACAGTAAAGGAGTTTTTCAAATTTTTTTTCGAGATGTTTTTTTTGAAATTTTCCATTTTAATGATGATAGAAATTGACAGATTTCAGACTATCAACATCATAAGAAAACTATGGTTTTGTGTCACTTCTAGTGTGTCGATGGATGTATTTATTTGTGTAAGAGTTTAAGTTCGTTATAGGAGCACGTATGTATGTTAATATTTTAATTATGGATCTTTTGAGTATTGTAATGGTTACGTATGCTATGTTATCAGCCATAGAATATTGTGTGTGCGATTGGATATGTGCGTATGTAAATTTTGGTGTTGATATCATTACAAATATGATATGAAATGGCATAATGTGAAATGGATGAGTTTGAAATGGTTTGAGCATGTTCTTATGAATGAATGTGAATCGAAATGACAAGTGTGATGTGATTTTGGTATGAAATGCTTGATTCGATGTGTTTTGTTTTGAAATAACATGAGTTGTATTGATGTATGAAATATGTGATTTTTGAAAATTTGCAAAGTGAGATGACTTACGGATACAGATAAGATTGTTATATACATGTGTTCGATTCCAAATGATTGGATGTAAGGACGGAGAAATTTCAAGGTCCAAAATTTTATAAGGTGAGTAGGATGTAATATCCCGAGTTTTTCGGAATACTGTTGGAAGGTTTCCGAATTAAAGTTAAGGATTTGGAATGGGATGCTATTTGAAAATAAGGGATTATGTGTTGGAAAATAGATCAAAACGTTTTAAAGTGAAGCTTATTTACATTGGAAAATGAATGGTTTCGAGAACCGATTACGCTAGGAGTGGGCATTGGATCAGATCGGACCTGATCCGATCCGATAAAATTGAATCAGATCGGATCTGTCTGTCAAATCTGATCAAATCACGATGAGTTGATTCATCGAATTTTGGATCGGATCGGATAAAATTCGATCCCATCCGATCCGTTTTTTGGGTTAAGCACTTCCAAAACGACGTCGTTTTGGAAGTTCCAAAATGATGTCATTTTATACGTGAAACCTAACTTAAATTAGGTCTCAATTCTTCATCTTCGAGACTTCGACTCAGTTTCAGACTTTCAGTCATTCACCAGAATTTTCAAACTTCAATTCCTATTCAATCTTCAATCCTCGCCTCGGTCTTCAATCATCAATACGTGAAACCACCATCGCCATTCGCCCATTTCGAAGCAATCTTCAAACTTCAATTCTTCTTCAATCTTCAATCCTCCCCAGTCGCCTTGATCTTCAATAAGTCTTCGAGTGAATCAGTTCACTTCTCACTCTTCGTCTTCGTCTTCGAGTTAGGAAGCCATTCAAGGTTGGATTTTGATGGTTTGCATGTATATGTTGCCATACTGGTTGCAATAATAATGATGATGATAAATGTGCTGATTTAAGTATTGAAGTTCAAAATACTAAGTTTGGTTGAGAATGTGATTAAAGAAAGAAATTTTAAATCCTTGAAGAAAATTTTATATGATCGATTTGATTGGTGAGAATATATCAAGTCAATGGTAAGAATAGGAAAATTTAAGCTTAATTTTATGTGATTCATGGCTGAGCTTGTTATTTGATTGTTTGTAACATGTTTGTGAAAATGAAGCAAGATGGAACATAAGATTCGGAAATTGTTTTTTTCCTTTCTACTTCTTGCAGTATCCTATCGTCATCGTGTGAGTCTGTGTTTCAATTTTATTCATTATTTTTGCATGGTTTCAAAGTATGACTCATGCTAATTAATTATAGGTTTCTCAGGTGTTGTGGATTGAGCAAATTGTCTTGAAAATGGATTTGGGAATCTTCAAATGGCAGAAGTGTTGTATAATGTCTCTTTTGTGTATCCTTGATATACTAGAGTTGAAAGTTGATAATTTAGTGGAGAAAATTGCTTAAATGTGAACTGTGTAGAATGTTAATTTTTTTGGTTGATTTCTTTGTGGTGAATTGTTGGCATTTTCAGTTGGTAGTGTCTTTTCTTCTTTGCGTATTGATGTTAGCTGAAAAATATTCTTGCATATCTTGCTTAACCACTTAATTCTTTGGCTATATCTGTTAATATGACACATGTAACACCCCGCCAGAGGTAGGATGCTACCGGCAGGAGACAGGATTGACCCATCTCCATAAGCCCTGAATCTACCGAAAATTCGGCATGAAATATCTTAAAATCTGGGTAACCTGGATCGCAGTCCAGCATCAAAAGCAATCCAAGAAAATATCAAACCAACAAAAGGACCTCAGGTCCACACAAAACTCATCAAAACCACAACCTAAGGGTTCTGTGCCAACATCATAAACAATCAAACTTTAATTTATTAATACAAACCACATGCTCAGCACTACAAAATAAAACAATAAATCAGATATCCTAATCTTCTAAAACTTTTCCCAGGATATTTGCGAGGGTGACTGCCGCTTGGCTAATCCACGTCTCGAGAATGACTTCCAAAGCCGATATGATTGACCAATCTACAAGTCAACCTGCAAAACTGGCAAACTGGTTGGGTATGAGTTTTGAAACTCAGTAAGTAACCCTGCTAGTAATACAACAAACAAGTCAAACATTTATGACAAACAACAAGTCAAATATATCAGCCGTTATCAGATTTACTAAGCTACTTCAAATTCGAATTTATTAATTTCTTATTGTTCTTTATTCTTATTCTTATCAAAGTTTCACATTTTCATATTAACATATGTGCTAATCTAATAGCTAACGCCCAAAGCTTACGAAGCAAATCGTATATATCTATACTTTTATCACAATAGTCTGACTTTGAAATATCATCAAATCGCTATGTTAATAAACTTTTCTCTCAACCAAATCAAACCTTTCTTAACTTCCTTTAATTACAACATCATTACAATGACTTAACAATCGCGATTCATATACATTTACACATACCTTAACACATCACTCTTATATACATGCCAAAAATAATTCTAAGGTTCTTATACATATGCATGCATACCAATACAGCTTAACAAACACGCTTTATAACATCTAACACACATTAGTTTCCGAATTCATTAACTCATTTCACATAAGCATTCGTTATCCATATAATCAACGAGCTCCATCATATACGTACATACACACAGTCACACATACAATCATCATACAACTAATCATGACGCAAACTTAACAACAATACATCACAAGGCATACACTCAAACAATACATACATATCACGGCACACTAAGTTTGTCACGCGACTACTCATACATAAGCACATTCATAACAAACATTCCAAAACACGACTCAAACACTCACGTACAAACATATGTTTCAAACATATGAATACACCTCTTGTTACCAAATTCAAATGTCATACCTTTAATAATTCTCATAGCTTTTCCTTTATCGATCAAACATAATCATTCAGGCTTTCTATCTAGGAACATCTGGTATAACATCTTTATCAACTGAACATATCCAACCTATACATATCTTATTATCATATGCATATACAATACATACTCATATATATTTACACATTTTCATATTTATTCACATACACAATTCATATCGTTACAGATTCATACCTTTATGTACATTCATACATACGCCTAGTCATTAACATCATTAAACCTCTTACTTCATATTATGCTAATAACAAAAGCCATACCTGCGATGATCGTTTCACTTAGCTACACATAACCTTGAACTGCTTCTCAAACTACTTCTTAACTATCTTCTGTTTTACCTAACATATTAATCATCTATACATGTATATATGTAAAATCAAGATACGAAATCACACATTAAGCTCTCATCGCATGAGTTACTTACCTGGCTTCGCAGACACTCCGACTCTGGACCCGATCTGTCAAAACAAATCACAACACATGTCAGAACCGATTTGCGGAACTTTCTACTCATCTATATAAACTTCCGAACTTTCCCGGAATACACGAATCCTCACCGACTCTACGGTTTAAGCTTCATCACTCTAATATGCCTTTCTATACTATTCTGAACTAACTAGATAGCCCATATTCTCACTTTACGCGTTTGCGGCAAAACTTGTGGAAAAGTTTCCGCAAACGCTACGGAAGGATCTCGAACCCTCCGAACAAACCCAAAATTACATATTTACCCTCACAATGCCATATTTACATCATAATTATGTTTACGACCATCTACGCTCAATCGCGCGAGAAACGCCGTTTTACCAGAATATCGCTAATTCTACCGGATAGATCATATCTCATCCGATTCACCCCGGATTCTACCACATTTATCTTTTTAACATATTATAACATATTCAATTCGTTTCATGCTAATTCGCTACACTACGGAATTACTAGAAACATCCAAATAAATAATGGTAAACTTTAAAATGACGAATTCTAAATGGAAAGTCGTACCGAACTTTCGAGGCCATATTCGGACTCCCAACGGCCATACGAACGCGCTGGTGCGATCAGAATTCCGATCGGAGTTACAGTTCACACGTCAGGTTACTATTCATCCGAACCTTCTTTCCTCGTTTCATGTGCCACCGAGTACAGATCGGGAAAATCGTCACCACCATCCTGTAGTACTCGTCGAGGGCTTCAATTTGGCGGGTGGCACGGGTCGTGGTTCGAAGCGACGAGCCGGGATCGACGAACCCAAGCCGCGCCTCTTCTTCCCTCCATTCTCGCCGATTCCGGCGTCCTGGGTGTCGGCGCCGGCCACCGGTGTACTCCCCATCGCCGGACGATCAAGACCCCACTGCTGCGCCGCCGTGTCTCCGCCGAATCGCCGCCGTCGACTCCTCCTCTCTCTTCCACGCGTTTTCTCTCTCTCTCCCCCTCTCATGCGTTTTTTTTTTTTTTTTTTTTTTATTCCTTAGTAAATGCTGATAAAAATTAATAATAATAATAATATAATAAAGACAAAAATATCTTATTTCCGAAAATGACAAAAATACCCCCACTAGGAAGGGTATTTTCGGAAATCAGCCCATTCGAAGCCCTTCAGATGTGATTCTCGAAAAATGTTCAACACGAAAGTTGTTCATCTCGGAAAAAAGAGTTCGATGGTTCAACAACCAACTCGATCAGAGTTCGTTTGCTAATTTCTTGACTAAAACTGTAAACTTTACGCGTAATATAAATATCGCGTAACTGATTCCTTAAAACGACGAGTCTACTGATGCGACAACTCTTCACTTTAAAATATTACAATCTAATTTCCAGCATATAAACACTGATTTTCAATTACCATCGTGATCTAAATCCTTAACTTTAATTCGATAACTTTCCCGAACTGTTTCCGAAAAACTCGGGATATTACCTCCTCTCCTCCTTATAAAAATTTCGTCCTCGAAATTTCTCCACCTTATTTCTGATCACTCGGAACCAATCGTACGTACTTTACCATCTTGTCCGTATTCGGAAGTCACCATACTTAACACCTTTCAAAAGTTACATATTCCATACATCAATACGAATCATGCTATTTCGAAACAAAACACATCAAATCAAACATTTTATGTCTAAATCAAGCCAAACTTGTCATTTCAATTCACATCCATTCATAAGAACACTCATAACTGTTTTCAAGCTCATCCATCAATAAAAGAGAAAATAGAACAGGGATTCTACGCAGTCAATCGAATACATCATCTGAAACAAGGAACATAACACATGTCCTTTACACGCAACACAATATCAAAACGGAAACTTAATACGAATCTCATACTATCTATTTCATCCATAATACAAAATGGAACTCATTCATTTCACATCATGTCATTCTACATCATATATGTAAACAACATCGACATCATGTTGGGGTTGGTGCTCAGAGCGCCAATTCCCGGTTGTATTTCTGTTAAATACTTCTGTAAAACATTATTATTATGAATAATATATGCAGTTTCTATAATATAATCTATATTTCTATATGGTAAAGACGTAATGACCCGAGAATGATTAGTCATGATACAGTTGCAAAAGCGTCGCAACGGACATTGAGAAGTATCATGACGTTGTCATTCTCAGACAGTTCCTGGTCAAGGTTTACACTACTTGGTCAGTATAGTAAACCCGTTGAGACCGGTACATGTCGTATACTGGAATATATGATTCCAATGGTTTCTCAATGAACCATTAGTCTTGGAGACTAGTATAGACGTATAGGTGTTTATAGCGGATAAACACTGAACGACTCACCAAGATTCTTAATGGATGGTACACCAGCGTCAATAAGAATCTTCTTGGGTTGAGTAGCACTTGTGATTCTTAGACTTGAGATGCCATTGTGGGCACATGAGACATCTTCTACACTTAGACGGCAGTCACATCACCGATCTATTTAGATCAGACCTCCGCCTGTTCGTTGGGTGTAGACAGATCCTCAGGGTGTCCTATGTGTATCAAGATAGGATCCGTCAGTTCTGTGTATCAGAGCATAGGTAGTCCATATGATTAGCAATCAGATAAAACCATGGGCCGTGGTGGTAAAGTTTAGAAGCTAGTTCTAAACATTCTTTTTGAGATTGCTAATGGAATAGTCGACTGGATAATCCCGATAGAGATTTGACGTTTACATCTATATCTCTGGGATTTATCCGGATACCTGTGACAGAGGAATTATACATTTTCCATGACCTCGACCTGTATGGTTCAGCGAGATTATCCGTGATCGTCATAATCTACGGGTGGATAGATTATGGACACGAAATTTGATTTCGTGACGGATATACCTGAATCTAGAGAGTCTCAATAATGAAACATACTCGTAGAGCACTAGAGCAACATTAATAAATAATATTGATTATTTATAAAGTCGTTTAAAGGTTAACGCAAGATACGTGCTAAAAGGACTAGATAGTCATTTGTCTAATTATTGTGTATTTACATTTAATACTTGATTAATTTAAATACACATTAATTAATAGTCAAAATGAGTTATTTGACTTATATCCTAAATGAATATATGTTTTTAATATTAATGTAAATATTATACATATATTTAATATATTTGTATTTGATTAATTAATTAATTAATTAATTGTTAAATGATTAAATTAATTAAAATATAAATATCTTACATTAGGATATTTGAAGTAAATGACATTAGTTGCAATTGTTGACTTAAATAAATATCCATAAAGTGTTTTAGATATTTGTCAAGTTGATTAAATGACTTTGAAATGAATTTGAAATAAAAATTTTTGGTATATGCTTGTTGTTAGTTTCGGCCAAGGCATTTCTTTCACAAGTATATATTGTTTTCATTTGCTTTTCATTTCATTAACCTAATACACTTTTTACAAAAGAGAGACACCATTGAAGAAACCAAAAGAAAGCTTGAGAAAGAAAGAAAACTTCAAAACCATGGAAATTTAGTAAGTTTTTCAAACTTGCTATTAGTAAGGAATATGTTCCTTAGGTTCTAGGATTTAATATATGATATTCTTAGGATGTTTCTTTCTTTTTTCCTTGTTGTGGTTTTTGATGATGGTAGTTTTGGAGAAGTGTGAAGCATGTGTAATGAAGGAAGTGTTGTGACTATTGTAGTTATAAGTATTCTTTTAAGGTTTTTTGAAACCATGTTGCTAATCTAGAGTTATTGACCCACTCTTAAATGACCTAGATTTGATCTTGAGTTGTTTCATTGTGTTGAGACTTGGATTGGATGGAAGAATGATGATTGAAGTAATTGATTTAATGTATTTGGTCTAATTTGTCCAATTTGAGGAAATTGAAAAATTAGGGTTCTTAACTAATTCCAAATTTGGGGGTTTTCATATATGTTGTGTATTTGTGTGTGTATATGATGCATACAAAGTTTCATGTTCATTGGAATACATTTAGATGTGTTTTGAGACATGAAATGACAAAGTGCACAAATGTGCTCCAAGGAGGGGCTCTCGGCTTTGGTGATAGAATTTGGGGATTTTAGTTGCTTTGGTGTTTTGATGTTTTGAACATCATAAGTTCATCTTGGAAATGATTTAGAATCATTCAAAATTGATTAGATCAATTTCGGACTAAAATGGACAAAAATACAAAGCAATGGTATTTCAGTAAATTCACCTAAAATGTTTTATTGAATTTATTTTCATAATTTGATTATTGGAATGTTAAATAAATATGTTTATTTAATTAATCCGAGAAAAAAATTTTGAATCTGAAAATCGCATTTTCACCGCTTCGCGCTGCGTTACCGGATTCACCCCCTAATTAACCCCTACACATCAAAGTTTACATTCATACATATCCCATCGCACATACAACTTTGTATGGACTATCCACATAGCACACATAATCATCACTATATCCATAAGATCCATGTCTAACTATAAACTTACATACATACTCTTATAACGATATAAACTTTTATACCAACAAATACCTCTATCGTCACAACCAGAAGTGACAACCGTAATACTCTTATGATGTTGATAGTCTGAAATCTGTCAATGTCTGCCATTATTCAAAATACATTTGGAAACATAAAACGATTTCTTTTAAAAATCATTTCGAAAATGCATTATTTAAAAAACTCTTTTACTGTAAACAAAATCAATTTCAAAATTCCATCATCGTAAAAACCATATCGAGCATCCAGCATAACTCACTGGACGAAACATAAACGAGCGCCCAATGCCCAAATCGCGCGCACAGATCGGACAATGAACGAACCGATCCCCTGTCGACAGAGGGTTGGGTCGTACCATTTCTGATGCCTTAGACCCTACGATCACCCCGGCGGAAACATATGATGAGTTTAAAAAAAAAACATAAATGCATACACCGATCGTCGGGGCGGAAACATAACAATAACCGATCATCTCAGCGGAAGCACATTAAGAAAACATTAAAGATCACTGAGACGGAAACATATAAATACATCATATATGTAAAATATCAAAAGTAATGTCCAATGCATCAAATCAAAATGCAATTTGTTTGAAATCCTTTTCTCCTCAAAACATAAATTTGAATAAATCATAAATGAGTCTGTAATGCAATGTTTTCAAAATAATACCGATCGTCCACTGCTCAGTCGCGCGCAAAGACTGGACAATGTACGTACCATGTCGACAGGGTAATGGGCCAGCCATTTTCCGATGGTCTGGACCGTAACGATCGCCCCGGTGGCCAACCCGGAACGTAACATAACCGATCACCACGGAGGGTCAAAAACATAAAATCACCAAGCACCGTGGCGGAAACAAATTTTCGAGCGTCTCGGCGGAAACAAATTTTACAGTCTAAAAATATCAAAATCATTTTCGAGCACCGAGACGGAAACATATTAATAGATCTCAAATCATGAAAACTCAAATCAAACGTCGAGGCAGAAACATTTTCTTTATCCTTTATAATCAAAATCAAAAACCTCTGAAAACTTTCTTTCTTCCTTCTTTTCTTTTCTTTTCAAACTCTGTTATGCCAGAAATCAAATTCCAAGTTTTCAAAACATGATTCAAAATATCATTTCACAATTCAGACTATCAACATCAGGAAATCTCCCATACTTCAAAACACCTCAGATTCACATTACTTACATATTCATATTCCTATATAAACCACAAGCTTTAACTTTGTACACTTAAACACATACATATATTCATACTACACAAACATATACGGATAATCCAAATCACCTATATTAATCAAAACCATAGCACATCATACCTACACCAGAAATCAAATTAAACATAAAAACTATACAGTCTTTACGTAGCAGAAAACTTACTCAGACGATCGGATACCTTGTAGCAAGCAGTCACCGACGCCCTAACCTTGGCTCTGATACCACAACTGTAACACCCCGCCAGAGGTAGGATGCTACCGGCATGAGACAGGATTGACCCATCTCCATAAGCCCTGAATCTACAGAAAATTCGGCATGAATGAAGTCTTAAAATCTGGGTAACCTGGATCGCAATCCAGCATCAAAAGCAATCCAAGAAAATATCAAACCAACAAAAGGACCTCAGGTCCACACAAAACTCATCAAAACCACAACCTAAGGGTCTGTGCCCACAACATCATAACAATCAAACTTTAATTTATTAATACAAACCACATGCTCATCACTACAAAATAAAACAATAAATCAGATATCCTAATCTTCTAAAACTTTTCCCAGGACACTTGCGAGGGTGACTGCCGCTTGTGTAATCCACGTCTCGAGAATGACTTCCAAAGCCGATATGATTGACCAATCTACAAGTCAACCTGCAAAACTGGCAAACTGGTTAGGTATGAGTTTTGAAACTCAGTAAGTAACCCTGCTAGTAATACAACAAACAAGTCAAACATTTATGACAAACAAACAAGTCAAATATATCAGCCGTTTATCAGATTTACTAAGCTACTTCAAATTCGAATTTATTAATTTGTTATTGTTCTTTATTCTTAACTCTTATCAAAGTTTCACATTTTCATATTAACATATGTGCTAATCTAATAGCTAACGCCCAAAGCATACGAAGCAAATCGTATATATCTATACTTTTATCACAATAGTCTAAGTTTGAAATATCATCAAATCCCTATGTTAATAAACTTTTCTCAATACCAAATCAAACCTTTCTTAACTTCCTTTAATTACAACATACTTACAATGACTTAACAATCACGATTCATATACATTTACACATACCTTAACACACCACTCTTATATACATGCCAAAAATAATTTCTAAGGTTCTTATACATATGCATGCATACCAATACAGCTTAACAAACGCGCTTTATAACATCTAACACACATTAGTTTCCGAATTCATTAACTCATTTCACATAAGCATTCGTTATCCATATAATCAACGAGCTCCATCATACACGTACATACACACAGTCACACATACAATCATCATACAACTAATCATGACGCAAACTTAACAACAATACATCACAAGGCATACAGCCAAACAATACATACATATCACGGCACACCAAGTTTGTCACGCGACTACTCATACATAAGCACATTCATAACAAACATTCCAAAACACGACTCAAACACTCACGTAGAAACATATGTTTCAAACATATGAATACAACTCTTGTTACCAAATTCAAATGTCATACCTTTAATAATTCTCATAGCTTTTCCTTTATCGATCAAACATAATCATGCAGGCTCTCTATCTAGGAACATCTGATATAACATCTTTATCAACTAAACATATCCAACCTATACATATCTTAGTATCATATGCATAAACGAATACATACTCATATATATTTACACATTTTCATATTTATTCACATACACAATTCATATCGTTACAGATTCATACCTTTATGTACATTGTTACATACGCATAGTCATTAACATCATTAAACCTATTTCTTCATATTATGCTAATAACAAAAGCCATACCTGCGATGATCGTTTCACTTAGCTACACATAACCTTGAACTGCTTCTCAAACTACTTCTTAACTATTCTGTTTTACCTAACATATTAATCATCTATACATGTACATATGTAAAATCAAGATACGAAATCACAAATTAAGCTCTCATCGCATGAGTTACTTACCTGGCTTCGCAGACACTCCGACTGTGGACCCGATCTGTCAAAACAAATCACAACACATGTCAGAACCGATATTTGCAGAACTTTCTACTCATCTATATAAACTTCCGAACTTTCCCGGAATACACGAATCATCACCGACTCTACGGTTTAAGCTTCATCACTCTAATATGCCTTTCAATACTATTCTGAACTAACTAGATAGCCATATTCTCACTTTACGCGTTTGCGGCAAAACTTGCGGAAAAGTTTCCGCAAACGCTACGGAAGGATCTCGAACCCTCCGAACAAACCCAAAATTACCTATTTACCCTCGCAATGCCATATTTACATCATAATTATGTTTACGACCATCTAAGCTCAATCGCGCGAGAAAAGCCGTTTTACCGGAATCTCGCTAATTCTACCGGATAGATCATATCTCATCCGATTCACCCTGGATTCTACCACATTTATCGTTTTAACATATTATAACATATTCAATTCGTTTCATGCTAATTCGCTACACTACGGAATTACTAGAAACATCCAAATAAATAATGGTAAACTTTAAAATGATGAATTCTAAACGGAAAGTCGTACCGAACTTTTGAGGCCATATTCGGACTCCCAACGGCCATACGAACGCGCTGGTGCGATCGGAATTCCGATCGGAGTTACAGTTCACGTCGGGTTACTATTCATCCGAACCTTCTTTCCTCGTTTCGTGTGCCACCGAGCACGGATCGGGAAAATCGTCACCACCATCTCGTAGTACTCGTCGAGGGCTTCAATTTGACGGGTGGCACGGGTCGTGGTTCGAAGCGACGAGCCGGGATCGACGAACCCAAGCCGCACCTCTTCTTCCCTCCATTCTCGCCGATTCCGGCGTCTTGGGTGTCGGCGCCGGCCACCGGTGTACTCCCCATTGCCGGACGATCAAGACCCCACTGGTGCGCCGCCGTGTCTCCGGCCGAATCGCCTCCGGCGACTCCTCCTCTCTCTTCCACGCGTTTTCTCTCTCTCTCCACCTGTCATGTTTTTCTTTCTTTTTTTTTTTTATTCCTTAGTAAATGCTGATAACAATTAATAATAATAATAATATAATAAAGACAAAAATATCTTATTTCCGAAAATGACAAATATACCCCCACTAGGAAGGGTATTTTCGGAAATCAGCCCATTCGAAGCCCTTCAGATGCGATTCTCGAAAAAGTTTCAACACGAAAGTTGTTCATCTCGGAAAAACGAGTTCGATGGTTCAAGAACCAACTCGATCGGAGTTCGTTTGCTAATTTCGTGACTAAAACTGTAAACTTTACGCGTAATATAAATATCGCGTAACTGATTCCTTAAAACGACGAGTCTACTGATGCGACAACTCTTCACTTTAAAAAATTACAATCTATTTTATAGCATATAAACACTGATTTTCAATTACCATCGTGATCTAAATCCTTAACTTTAATTCGATAACTTTCCCGAACTGTTTCGAAAAACCCGGGATATTACATCCTCCCCTCCTTATAAAAATTTCATCCTCGAAATTTCTCCATCCTTATTTCTGATCACTCTGAACCAATCGTACGTACTTTACCATATTGTCCGTATTCAGAAGTCACCATACTTAACACCTTTCAAAAGCTACATATTCCATACATCAATACGAATCATGCTATTTCGAAACAAAACACATCAAATCAAACATTTTATGTCTAAATCAAGCCAAACTTGTCATTTCAATTCACATCCATTCATAAGAACACTCTGAAACTGTTTTCAAGCTCATCCATCAACAAAAGAGAAAATAGAACACGGATTCTACGCAGTCAATCGAATACATCATCTGAAACAAGGAACATAACACATGTCCTTTACACGCAACACAATATCAAAACGGAAACTTAATAAGAATCTCATACTATCTATTTCATCCATAATACAAAATGGAACTCATTCATTTCACATCATGTCATTCTACATCATATATGTAAACGACATCAACATCAAAGTTTACATTCATACATATCCCATCGCACATACAACTTTGTATGGCTATCCACATAGCACACATAATCATCACTATATCCATAAGATCCATGTCTAACTATAAACTTACATACATACTCTTATAACGATATAAACTTTTATACCAACAAATACCTCTATCGTCACAACCAGAAGTGACAACCGTAATACTCTTATGATGTTGATAGTCTGAAATCTGTCAATGTCTGCCATTATTCAAAATACATTGGAAACATAAAACGATTTCTTTTAAAAATCATTTCGAAAATGCATTTGAAAAACTCTTTTACTGTAAACAAAATCAATTTCAAAATTCCATCATCGTAAAAAACCATATCGAGCATCCAGCATAACTCACTGGACGAAACATAAACGAGCGCCCAATGCCCAAATCGCGCGCACAGATCGGACAATGAACGAACCGATCCCCTGTCGACAGAGGGTTGGGTCGTACCATTTCTAATGGCTTAGACCCCACGATCACCGCGGCGGAAACATATGATGAGTTATAAAAAAAACATAAATGCATACACCGATCGTCGGGGCGGAAACATAACAATAACCGATCATCTCAGCGGAAGCACATTAAGAAAACATTAACGATCGCTGAGACGGAAACATATAAATACATCATATATGTAAAATATCAAAAGTAATGTCCAATGCATCAAATCAAAATGCAATTTGTTTGAAATCCTTTTTTCCACAAAACATAAATTTGAATAAATCATAAATGAGTCTGTAATGCAATGTTTTCAAAATAATACCGATCGTCCACTGCTCAGTCGCGCGCAAAGACTGGACAATATACGTACCATGTCGACAGGGTAATGGACCAGCCATTTTCCGATGGTCTGGACCGTAACGATCGCCCCAGTGGCCAACCCGGAACGTAATATAACCGATCACCACGGAGGGTCAAAAACATAAAATCACCAAGCACCGTGGCGAAAACAAATTTTCGAGCGTCTCGGCGGAAACAAATTTTACAGTCGAAAATATCAAAATCATTTTCGAGCACCGAGACGGAAACATATTAATAGATCTCAAATCATGAAAACTCAAATCAAACGTCGAGGCAGAAACATTTTCTTTATCCTTTATAATCAAAATCAAAACCTCTGAAAACTTTCTTTCTTCCTTCTTTTCTTTTTCTTTTCAAACTCTGTTATGCCAGAAATCAAATTCCAAGTTTTCAAAACATGATTCAAAATATCATTTCACAATTCAGACTATCAACATCAGGAAATCTCCCATACTTCAAAACACCTCAGATTCACATTACTTACATATTCATATTCCTATATAAACCACAAGCTTTAACTTTGTACACTTAAACACATACATATATTCATACTACACAAACATATACGGATAATCCAAATCACCTAAATTAATCAAAACCATAGCACATCATACCATACACCAGAAATCAAATTAAACATAAAACTATACAGTCTTTACGTACTAGAAAACTTACTTAGACGATCGGATACCTTGTAGCAGCAGTCACCGACGCCCTAAACTTGGCTCTGATACCACAACTGTAACACCCCACCAGAGGTAGGATGCTACCGGCAGGTGACAGGATTGACCCATCTCCATAAGCCCTGAATCTACCGAAAATTCGGCATGAAGTATCTTAAAATCTGGGTAACCTGGATCACAGTCCAGCATCAAAAGCAATCCAAGAAAATATCAAACCAACAAAAGGACCTCAGGTCCACACAAAACTCATCAAAACCACAACCTAAGGGTTATGTGCCCACAACTTCATAAACAATCAAACTTTAATTTATTAATACAAACTACTGCACAGCACTACAAAATAAAACAATAAATCAGATATCTTAATCTTCTAAAACTTTTCCCACGACACTTGCGAGGGTGACTGCCGCTTGGGTAATCCAAGTCTCGAGAATGACTTCCAAAGCCGATATGATTGACCAATCTACAAGTCAACCTGCAAAACTGGCAAACTGGTTGGGTATGAGTTTTGAAACTCAGTAAGTAACCCTGCTAGTAATACAACAAACAAGTCAAACATTTATGACAAACAAACAAGTCAAAATATCAGCAGTTTATCAGAACTAAAGCTACTTCAAAGAATTTATTAATTTGTTTTGTTTTATTCTTAACTCTTATCAAAGTTTCACATTTTCATATTAACATATGTGCTAATCTAATAGCTAACGCCCAAAGCATACGAAGCAAATCGTATATATCTATACTTTTATCAATAGTCTAACTTTGAAATATCATCAAATCGCTATGTTAATAAACTTTTCTCAATACCAAATCAAACCTTTCTTAACTTCCTTTAATTACAACATCATTACAATGACTTAACAATCGCGATTCATATACATTTACACATACCTTAACACACCCCTCTGATATACATGCCAAAAATAATTTCTAAGGTTCTTATACATATGCATGCATACCAATACAGCTTAACAAACGCGCTTTATAACATCTAACACACATTAGTTTCCGAATTCATTAACTCATTTCACATAAGCATTCGTTATCCATATAATCAACGAGCTCCATTATACACGTACATACACACAGTCACACATACAATCATAATATAACTAATCATGACGCAAACTTAACAACAATATATCACAAGGCATACAGTCAAACAATACATGCATATCACGGCACACCAAGTTTGTCATGCGACTACTCATACATAAGCACATTCATAACAAACATTCCAAAACACGACTCAAACACTCACGTACAAACATATGTTTCAAACATATGAATACACCTCTTGTTACCAAATTCAAATGTCATACCTTTAATAATTCTCATAGCTTTTCCTTTATCGATCAAACATAATCATTCAGGCTCTCTATCTAGGAACATCTGATATAACATCTTTATCAACTGAACATATCCAACCTATACATATCTTAGTATCATATGCATATACGAATACATACTCATATATTTTACACATTTTCATATTTATTCACATACACAATTCATATCGTTACAAATTCATACCTTTATGTACATTCATACATACGCATAGTCATTAACATCATTAAACCTCTTACTTCATATTATGCTAATAACAAAAACCATACCTGCGATGATCGTTTCACTTAGCTACACATAACCTTGAACTGCTTCTCAAACTACTTCTTAACTATCTTCTGTTTTACCTAACATATTAATCATCTATACATGTATATATGTAAAATCAAGATACGAAATCACACATTAACGCCTCATCGCTTGAGTTACTTACCTGGCTTCGCAGACACTCCGACTGTGGACCCGATCTGTCAAAACAAATCACAACACATGTCAGAACCGATATTTGCGGAACTTTCTACTCATCTATATAAACTTCTGAACTTTCCCGGAATACACGAATCCTCACCGACTCTACGGTTTAAGCTTCATCACTCTAATATGCCTTTCTATACTATTCTGAACTAACTAGATAGCCCATATTCTCACTTTACGTGTTTGCGGCAAAACTTGCGGAAACGTTTCCGCAAACGCTACGGAAGGATCTCGAACCCTCCGAACAAACCCAAAATTACCTATTTACCCTCGCAATGCCATATTTACATCATAATTATGTTTAGGACCATCTACGCTCAATCGCGCGAGAAACGCCGTTTTACCGGAATCTCGCTAATTCTACCAGATAGATCATATCTCATCTGATTCACCCCGGATTCTACCACATTTATCGTTTTAACATATTATAACATATTCAATTCGTTTCATGCTAATTCGCTACACTACGGAATTACTAGAAACATCCAAATAAACAATGGTAAACTTTAAAATGACGAATTCTAAACGGAAAGTCGTACTGAACTTTCGAGGCCATATTCGGACTCCCAACGGCCATACGAACGCGCTGGTGCGATCGGAATTCCGATCAGAGTTACAGTTCACGTCGGGTTACTATTCATCCGAACCTTCTTTCCTCGTTTCGTGTGCCACCGAGCACGGATCGGAAAAATCGTCACCACCATCTCGTAGTACTCATCGAGGGCTTCAATTTGACGGGTGGCACGGGTCGTGGTTCGAAGCGACGAGCCGGGATCGACGAACCCAAGCCGCGCCTCTTCTTCCCTCCATTCTCGCCGATTCCGACGTCCTGGGTGTCGGCGTCGGCCACCGGTGTACTCCTCATCGCCGGACGATCAAGATCCCACTGGTGCGCCGCCGTGTCTCCGGCCGAATCGCCGCCGGCGACTCCTCCTCTCTGTTCCACGCGTTTTCTCTCTCTCTCCCCCTCTCATGCGTTTTCTTTCTTTCTTTTTTTTTTTATTCCTTAGTAAATGCTGATAACAATTAATAATAATAATAATATAATAAAGACAAAAATATCTGATTTTCGTAAATGACAAAAATACCCCCACTAGGAAGGGTATTTTCGGAAAACAGCCCATTCGAAGCCCTTCAGATGCGATTCTCGAAAAATGTTCAACACGAAAGTTGTTCATCTCGGAAAAACGAGTTCGATGGTTCAAGAACCAACTCGATCGGAGTTCGTTTGCTAATTTCGTGACTAAAACTGTAAACTTTACGCGTAATATAAATATCGCGTAACTGATTCCTTAAAACGACGAGTCTACTGATGCGACAACTCTTCACTTTAAAATATTACAATCTAATTTCCAGCATATAAACTCTGATTTTCAATTACCATCGTGATCTAAATCATTAACTTTAATTCGATAACTTTCCCGAACTGTTCCGAAAAACCTGGGATATTACAACACATCAGACATGTATCTTATTATATGGTAATTGTTATTTTACTTTGGGATTTTAGTTTTCTGTAACTTATCATTCTCCAGCTATTGTTTGTACACATTTTTATTATAGCTTTTAGAAGTTTGTTGTTGTAATGGAACGTTGATGTTATTTATACCTCAGTAAACTGATTTTTCTCCGAGAATACTCAGGTAATAGGAAAGGTAATAATTCTGTACTTTTCAACCATATTCAATTTACTTCCAGTAGAAAACTGGAAATAGAAAACTTCACTTGGCCAAGTCATTTTGCAAGAGTTAGTTGAGTTGGTTATTTTTCCTGGAAACCCAAAGAACGACAAAACTTAATTCAAGTTATTTAGCTGTTAGCTAGGCCAATTTTAAGTATATTTAGTTGCTAACTGTTGTGTATTGGTTTAAAAGAGTTCAATTGGGTTTATTACTTCATCTGCTTGTATTCAGGTAGTTCCTAAGTTGTTACCGGTGTTAGAATTTGTATTTCACTTATTTCAGCGAATGTCAGCAAAATATAATATAATATGTATTTCCATTATTTGATTATCTTTTTGTTGTTTGCTTTAATGATTTTTATTAGTTTTGTTGATATGATTTAGTTGTCTTTGGGTTTTATTTCGTTTAGGATAAAAGCTCAACGGTGTATAAATGATTGTTTGTGGTTTTGTTAGTTCTATTTATTTTACATATTTATTTCTTTGTTTTGTTGCTAGCTCTTCATTGTAGATGAGTGGGTTTGGAAGCTCACCCAACATTATTGGGTTAAAATCATATTCTTTTGATGTTCAATTAATAGAAATAAGGAAAACGGAAGGGAAAATTCTCATCAAACTCTGATAGACTGCCATTGTCAAAAAACCTGATTCATCACCATCAATCACGTCAATAGCAACTAAAACAATAGATGGAAGATCTGAAGTGTGGAAAGTTTTCCGCATGAGTGAAGATAACCTGGATAGGGCTGTATGTATATATTTTCAGAAGACTTATGCTTGTAGTGCGATGGATCAGTCCATAACCAACTTGAAGAGGCATATAGAGACTTGCAAATCGTACTTGGCTTATTGTGAAGAACAAGGTGTTTTGGTTGGGGTTGGTGAAGAGGGAGGCACAAGTGGAAATCTCACCGTGAGAGAGAGTCATTTCAATCAAGTAGCGTGTCGGAAAGCAGTTGTGATGATGATTATTGTTGACGAGCTACCATTTAGTTTTATAGAGAACGAGGGTTTTTGATATTTCTGTAGTGTTGTCGTCCGTCCTTTTGATGTCCCATTTAGCTTTATAGAGAATGAGGCCTTTTGGTTCTTTTGTCTGTTTTCCTTGATTCTCCATTTGGTTGAAAATTTTAAAATGACAACAAAAATGATTTTGAACAGGTTTTGCAGCAGCTAAAAGACAAGGCACTGAAGAGAACGGAACTAATGGAAGATGATGTGTGCCTACTTTTAAGTTTGAAACTTTTATTTTTATTTCTAAACGCATGAGCGGTTGTTTGATCGTATTATAGTGACTTGTGTAATGTGTATTGTAACGTTTATTTTTTTAGACTGAATTTGTCAATTGAATTTAGGAATTAAAAACTTAGGATATTGTAATTCAGATTCGTTATCAAATTCAGATCTGTTATCAAATCAAACTTATCCGGATTGTTAACGAACTTTGATTTTTTTTTATCAAATTCGGATCCCTTATAAAATTCGGATCCCTTATCAAATTCAGATCAATTATCAAATTCGGTTATTTTATCAAATTAAATTTATCTGATCCAATAACTTATCGAATCGGATCAAACGAATTCAATTTAATTCGATAGTTATCGGATCAGATCGGTTCAAGTTTGATAACAGTACCGAACCCTATCGGATTTAATTTATTCAAGTTAATCAAATCGAATCAGATCAGATCAGATTTGTAAAAGTTTGGATACTATTAACATGAAGTTTAATGTTGTAACCACAAGTTCACCATATGGAGGAGTACCAGAGGCAGAATCATACAACCAATATGATGAGACGGTGAATTATGTCAACAATTTCAACAAAAACTGGAACAATCCATATTTCAACACCTATAACCTAGGGTTGAGGAATCATCCCAATTTTGCATGGAGAAACAATGCAGGGCAATGGAACAATCCACCACCAGGATTCCAACAGCAGAACAAGGGCCATGAGTATGAAAAGAAGCTAGAAATAGACGATTTTCTTGTAGAGATGTTCAAAAAGCTAGAAGCAAAATACGACTCTCAAGCAGCCAAATTTGATGCTATGTTTCAATCCCAAGTAGCATTAATTCAATCAATCAATTCAGCTTCTATTAAAGCACTGGAAAATTAAATGGGACAACTGGCCCATGCTTTGAGTTACAGACCGCAAGGTACCCTTCTTAGCAACACAGAACCAAATCTAATGGAAATGGGGAAGGAGCAATGTCATGCCATCACTTTAAAAAACGGTACTGAGATCAACAAAGATATTGGATTCAAGGCAACTACTGAGGAAGTTCTAGAAAAACAGCAGTGAAGCTAAACAACAGATGAAGGAAAAAAAGGCAAAAGAAAATGATCGAGAAAGATTCACTTCACCTCAACCTTTTCCACAACGTCTCCAGAAAAATAAACTGGACAAGCAATTTGCTCGATTATTGGAGAGTTTCAAAAAGCTACATATCAACATTCCATTTGTAGAAGCGTTGGAACAAATGACCAGCTATGTGAAATTCATGAAAGATATTCTATCACGAACGTGGTGATTGGGAGATTATGAGACAATAGCATTGATAGAAGAATGCAGCGCCATCATTTAGGGGAAGCTTTCCCCTAACTTGAAATATCCTGACAGTTTCACTATCCCTTTCACCATATGAGAACATATGTCGGTAGGGCTTTGTGTGATTTAGGTGCTAGTATTAACTTGATGCCATTTTCCATTTACAGGAAACTGCAGATTGGAGAAGCAATGCCCACCTCAATCTCTTTGCAACTTGCTGATAGAACGCTAACATTTTCGAGAGGTGTAGTTGAAGATGTGCTGGTCAAAGTTGACAAATTCATTTTTCCCAGCAGATTTTATTGTCCTTGACATGGAGGAAGATGAAGACATGTCCATCATCCTCATGAGACCATTCTTGGCTACATGTCGAACCATTATTGATGTTCAAAAAGGTGAACTAACCTTGAGGGTACAGGGCCAAGAAGTAACATTCAATATTTTCAAAGCCATGGAATTCCCGAATGACGAAAAAATGAGGAATGTTTCAGACTTGATGTGATAGTTAGCACCACCCGGAACTCTGATGAAATGCAAATTTCCACTGAAAAACTTAAAACATGCAATCTACTTGTGGAACTTCACATACAGCCTTTTGAGAATGCTAAACTGTACAAAGAAAAGCCCAATAAGAGACATGATGAGATGTTAATGCGCATACAACTAGAATTGGGGCAGCGGGTATTGTTTAGCAAATCAAGATTGAAATTTTTCCCTAGAAGGTTAAAATCACGGTGGTCAAGTCCATTCTTAATCACCCAAGTTTTACCAGATAGAGTCGTTGAGTAACATGATGTAACATCCCCGGTCTGGTAGTTGCTACCAGCAAGTGATAGACCATGCTAACCCCATAAGCCTTTGACTTTCTAACCATAAACAAATACTCATACTCTTTTCTCTAACTGATTATATGTGGAACCGTGGCCCAAACTTAATAATTTAGCATGCAAACTCAACTATAATAACTGTATACATAAAACATACGTGCTTTAAAATGACTATCCCATAATCAGAATCCAATACATGATTATTATTTTACTCTGACTTGACTATTACTCTTTCTGACTTGGACTGGTGGACTTCATACCCCAGTGACTGCAATAGTATCCATCCTCTCGAGCTTGTCCTCCGTGAATACTTGGAAAATAAGAAGACTATGAGTGGGGGGTTAGATCATCGTACGATCTAAGTGAGTGGACTATAAAACTGAAATACTAATATCAAAACATTTGATTTTCAAACCAATGCGCCAGAAATAACTTTGTATGAAGTCCTTTTCTGAGAACAACGTCTGAAATCTTTTTTTGAAAAAAAAAAAACAATTCATCTTTCTGAAAACTGCTTTTAAAACTCTGGATTCTGACAACTAGTTCTAAAATCTGATTTTTAAAGCTGTTTACTAAAAATCTAGAAGCTAAAAACTAGTCTATATCTGAAAAGCTTGACGTATGAGGGAGTTACATATCGTCGTCCCCTCATACGCCTATCTGGAGCTAGGAATGTAAAATCATGACTTTGGGGCGTTACATATCGCCGTCCCCCAAAAGCATGCCACTAATGTCCCTGGAACTGGTGGTTTTGGGGCGTTACGTATCGTTGTCCCCCAAGCAACAGAACGAGAGCTGGGGGTGCGGATCTATGCTACCCACCAAGCTATGAATCTAGGGTCTAGGTGCGTTACGTATCGCCGTCCCCTAGCCCTGAAATAGGTTCTGGGGGCGTTACGTACCACCGTCCCCACAGTCTTCTACATGTCCACATATTCTATGTCCGTCAATTCCATATCTGAATAAAATTGCATACTGAGGTGGGATTTTCCCCATGCCTGCCTCGAAAATCATAAAACTCATGTTTTGAATCTCTAAACTATATAAAACATTTTCTGAAAAATATTTCTTTCTCAACAGTAACTTTACATGAAATAACTGCAATGTAAAATCATCTACGTCCAATAGGGTAAAAATACAAGTCTGAAACAAATTAACAAAATAAAAGTCAATTTAAAAGAAGAGTGTCCAATTACTGTTTGGAAAATCGGCTGGCATTATTCGCTTGTTGAGAAAGCTCTAATACCTGCGATGATCTATTATCGTTCATGCGATGATCTATTATCGATCCTCCAATGATCTATTATCGATAATTTTGATTAGAAAACAAACTAATAGTAAATAGATCGGAATTAAGTTAAACTTTTATTTTCAAATAAGGGCTATCATTCTGAGATATATCGTACATATATTATGACGTAATAAAAACATACGGGTTGATTTGAGACTCTTAGGGTAGCCTCTAGCGTGCTCGAGTGAAACTGAGATGGTGTAAAACTGATTTGGGCCGTTAATGGATCGCGTGTTAAGACACAAGGCATTGTGTATCGCGACGCGGATCATCCAGAGTGGTGCCTAGATTTTTGCCTTTCATGACGCGTGAAATCTAGAAACGAATCTTCATAAATTGCTAGAACGCGTTGCGATGCTCGGTGATTCGCTTCGTGACGTAAGGCCAATTTCAGGCCTGAAATCAATATTCTTCATGTCCTTAAGCCAAACACATTTTCCTTCTTCTCTAATTCAACTCACATGCCACAAATTCATATTCACCATCCTAAACATAACCAAAACAATCTTTAAATTTCTTAAATCCATAATCCCCTAATTAACTCAATATACCAATTTGATTCCTAACATCATTTGTATTCATACTTATTAACCACTTATTCATCATCATACCTAAATCACTAACATATTAAAACTATAACACATCAATACTCAACATATAAGAATTTAGGTCAATTTGCCTTACCCTTTCTTTTGTGTATTTTCTCATCTTTCAAGGTTTCATGGTTGTCAATCTTTTAGTCTATTCCTCATTCTCTCTTTCATTTTCTTCTTCTCTCTCTTTTACTTTTTTCTTCCCTTCTTCTTCTTCTTCTTCTTCTTCTTCTCTTCTTCTTCCTCTCTTCTTCTTCTTCTTCTTCTCTTCTTCTTCTTCTTCTTCTTCTTGTTCTTCCTATTTTTCCTTCTTTTCTTTCTCCCTCACGGTTTCTTCTTTTTTGGGATATATGAATAGTTTTTTTTTTTATATTTGGCCCTTTCTCAAAAGAAAAATGTAGAAACATATGGAATTTAGTATAATACCCTTGGGTACTATTCATCTGAAATTATTAGCCTATTTTTGATTAGAATTTGTAAAAATATCCAACGTGAAAGTTGTAGATCTCGATCTTAGGCTTTCGACGATATAAGATTCTTAAAAATTGAAGTTCGTATGAGAAAATTACGGCCTAAATACTATAGACTGTTTGTAGTGGAACATCATAGAATCCCGCATTGAAGTTTTGAAGAATATACTGTTCACCCATAAAGTCGTTATACGAATGTATATATATGCTCAGACATAAATTATATTACGTAACACTCGTCCTGCGGTGTAACAATACTACATTCAATGAGTCAATAGTAGTAGGGTCCTCTGACATTAAAAATATCCCCCTTAAATATGATTCGTCCTCGAATCCTCTTTAAACCTGGGTTCTTATCATAGATCTCAGGATCATAGGTTCCTTATAAGCTGCCAGCTTAAATCGACTATATGCAGCTCGCCTTAGTCTCACCCACTGAAATATCATTTCCCCGATGACTTTCTGTGTGCTTATTCTACTAAAACTATATTATGTCATCAGAGATTCTATTTGACTTAACAACGAAAATCTCTACCCGACTGAATAATTACCACTTAACTGATAGGCATTGATATTCTCTATCTTTGAACATATGTATCCTACCTCTTGTCGTGCTAGGGCAAGCTATTTGATAGTTTGTGGCTTTAGCGAATATCCCCTTAGGTTCTTTACTGAGGAGTATTACCTCGTTATTGTCTCATAAGATCTTCGCTGGGTATTCTTATCTACCGTATTTATGGATCTTTAGCTCTGCTCAATATTCCTTATCTCTAGGAAATCTCTTTCTTCTAGTGCTAATGCTAATGCTAATCTTAATTAATTACATATTATTGTTATGTAAGTGACAATGTATGGGCCACAAATTCGCCAACTCCATACTTTACTCGGTCCATTCTTCAGTAATGACACCACCACGCTACCAGATCTCCTTCCTTATGGCGAACCGTCTTCCTCGGCGCATTCTTAAACATCACAATAATATACTATTATCTCTATTTAATTTTTTAAATAAAGAAAAAAAAAAGTGAACCTTAGTTTGAGAAGCTGAATAAATATAAGTTGAATCATTCAGTTGAGGAGATAAATCTATGAATTTGAGTATATACATCTGAGAAGATATATGACAATAATCTTGGTGAAAAATACATGGGGACCTTTATTTACACTCAAATGTAATTTCGTTTATATTTGGTACTTATTTAAATTCAAATTGTACAACAATTTTTATTAGATTTTATTTTACAAATTTAATATATATGTTTTGGATATACCATAATATTAAATTGAAGTAGGAAGAAAGCGACAATACCTACACCAAGCATGTACTTTATTGTCATCTGATGCGACCTTCTCGATCTTCACATCGCCATGATGTATGATCTCACGAATCAGATGGAAACGTCGAAGTACATGCTTGGATCGTTGATGAGACCGTGGTTCCTTAGCCTGTGCTATAGCCCCGTTATTGTCCTAATACAAAGGAATGAGCTCAGCTGCTAACGGAACTACTCCTAATCCAATTATGAATTTACGGATCCAAACTGCCTCTTTTGCGGCCTCAGCTGCAGCGATATATGCCGCTTCTATTGTTGAATAGGCAACAGTGTCTTGCTTGGAAGATTTCATGCTAACTGCTCCGTCGTTCAAACAAAATATGCACCCGGATTTCTACTTACAGTCGTCTTTATCAGTTTAGAAACTTGCTTCGGTAAACCCAGTTACCTCAAGTTCTCTATCTCCATAGACTAAGAAAGCAACCTTAACCGTCTAAGATACTTAAGGATGTTCTTAACTGCAACCCAATGACCAAAACCTGGATCGGCCTGATAGCGACTACACATGCTCAAAGTATACGAGACATCAGATCGCGTATATATCATGACATACATGATCGATCCTATTGTAGAAGCGAACGAGATCTGACTCATGTTGTCTCTCTCATCTTGAGTTTTCGGACACATGTCCTTAGATAGAGAAACGCAATGTGACAATGGCTAGAGTCCCCTCTTAGAGTGATCCATGTTGAATCTCTTCAACACTTTGTCAATATACGAGATCTAGGAAAGTCCAAGCATCTTTCTAGATCTATCCCGGTAGATCCTTATTCCCAGAATAAAAGCTGTTTCTCCCAGATCTTTCATGGAGAATTTTAATGAAAGCCAAGCTTTCACCGATTGAAGCATGGGAATGTCATTGCCAAAAAGTAATACATCATCTACATAAAGGACAATGAATGTCAGTGCGCTCCCACTAACCTTCTTATATACACAAGGATCATCCTCGTTTTGAATGAAATCATATTCTTTTATGATATCATCAAAACGTTGGTTCCAAGAACGTGATGCTTGCTTCAATCCATAAATAGATCGATTTAACTTGCAAACCTTGTTTGCATGTTTTTGTACGATAAAACCGTCAGGCTGTTGCATAAAAACATCCTCCAAAAGGTTTCCGTTAAGGAATGCGGTTTTGACGTCCATCTACCATATTTCATTATCGAAATATGCAGCAATAGCAAGAATTATCCGAATGGATTTAATCATGGCAACAGGTGAAAAAGTTTCGTCGTAATCGACACTATTTCGTTGATGATACCCTTTCGCTACAAGCCTAGCTTTGTACGTTTGTATGTTGCCATCCATTTCCGTATTCTTCTTGGTTTGTGTAAATGGAATCCATTCCAGACTTCATGGCTTTTTGCCATAAAGCAGAGTCGATATCTTATATCGCTTCCTCATAGGTAGCCAGCTCATTATCCTCAATAAGATTAATATTCGCATGAGGTGAGATCAGAAACCCATACCTCTTAGGTTATTTTCTGACTCTCTCCGACCTACGCGGTTTTTGTGTATTAGAAGATTGTGGTACAGTCTCATCCCTGATGAACTGTTCATGTTTCGTTTGAGAGTCGGTGCCAGAAATAGTATCACTCTGATTTTCATCGAGTTCTACTTTCCTCCCACTTACCACTGTATTTAGGAATTCCTTTTCGAGGAAAACCGCATGTACATCAACAAATACATTGTTCTCTTGTGGGTGGTAGAAGTAATATCCTTTGGTTTCCCAAGGATAACCTACAAATAGGCATTTATCTGATTTGGGTTCTAGTTTGTTACCATCCAAACGTTTAACGTATGCCCAGCATCCCCAAATCTTCAGGAATGAGAAACCTGGTTTCTTTCCTGGCCATATTTCATATGGAGTCTGTTGAACAGACTTTGACAGAACCTTATTCAAAATAAGTATTGCACTGTTCAATGCATATCCCCATAAGGAAATTGGTAGCTCAATGCGACTCATCATAGACCTTACCATGTCCAACAAAGTTCATTTTCTCCGTTCGGACACACCGTTTAATTGAGGTGTTCCGGGAGGAGTCCATTGTGAATGAATACCATACTCTTTCAAGTAATCGAGAAACTCATTGCTTATGTATTCACCACCATGGTCTGACCGTAATGTTTTAATACTTTTACCGGTATGTTTTTCTACTTCGTGTCGAAACTCTTTGAATTTCTCAAAGGTTTCTGACTTGTGTCTCATAAGATACACATAACCATAACGCGATGCATCATCCGTAAAGGTTACGAAGTATTCATATCCACCTCTAGCCTGGCTAGACATGGGCCCACATACGTCACTATGCATTAGGGCTAATAGTTCGGTGGCACGTGCACCTTTACCGCGAAAAGGTATTTTAGGCATTTTGCCTAATAAACAAGATTCGTAGACGTCATATGCATTTGGATCAAATCCGTCCAAGTATCCACCCTTCGAAAGTGTGGATATACGAGTCTTGTTAATATGTCCCAGACGACAATGCCACATATAAGTTTCATCTTTGTTAGTTAATTTAAGCCTTTTGTTTGTCATGTTATATGTTTGAGATTGATTTATATTCAAAATATAAAGACCATTATTAACATCAGCACTGCATATCTCAAAATTATTTTTATAAATAAAACACCCGGTGTTTCTGAATACAAAAGTATACCCACATTGGGTTAAACAATATAAAGGTATAATGTTTCTAGTCAAACTAGGTACATAATAACAGTTTGATAAATTAAGTACATGCCCCGATGGCAGTTCCAAAATGTAGGTCCCAACAGCCAAAACGGCGACTCTAGTCCCATTTCCAACTCGGAGGTCGATCTCTCATGAAGCCAGTCTCCTGTTAATCTGAAGATCCTGCACATCAGTACATATATGAGTACCACAACTAGAATTAAAAATCCAATTTTTAAAAATAGAAGTAGACATGTTTATTTCAATAACAAACATACCTGAAGCCGGTACCTTGCCCGCCTTCACTTCCTTCATGTGCGCCTTGTACTCACGGTAGTCACGCTTCCAGTTACCCCGTTTTCCACATTGCAGGCAGACATCTGGGGATTTATCCTTTGCCTTCCCAGAAGACTTTGATTATTTGGCCTTTCTTTTCTTATTCTTCACCTCCAGAAGCCATCGGCTAAGCCTTGACATTCTGAGATGTCGAAGTGAAGTGCGCCTCGCGCTTCTTGCCCTTTAAAAGCTCTTTTTCTGCCTCTTTCAGCATTGCCATCAACTCTCCAAGAGTATTTTCTTGGTTCATCATATTATAGTTCATGATGAACCCGCTCCAGCTGTCAGGAAGAGACTGTAAGATCAAATCTATGGAAGTGTCAGCCTCGAAGACTATGCCTAGCTGTCCCAGCCGTTCGATGTCAGTAATCATATGTGATACATAGTGCTCAACGGATGTACCCTCTGACATGCGAGAGCGAAAGAGCTTCTTCTGCAATTCGTACCTCTGCGATCTAAGGTTAGATCGGTGAAGGTCCTTTAATTTCAACATCATTTCGTAGGGATCCAATCCCTTATTTTGACGATGAAATTGTGGGGTCATTGCACCAAGCATGACAGATTGAGTAGTTGAGTTGTCATCACTGTGAGTCTTCCAAATCTCAAGCTCAAGTAGCTGCTCAATTTCGGGCTTAGGCCCAAGAGGTCTCTCTATCGTATAGAGCGATCTCTCAGCCCCCAGGACAATCCTGAGGTTCATATCCCAGTCTAGAAAGTTCGCACCATTAAGACATTTTCGCCCATGATAATGTCCCTAACATTGACTTTCCAGCCATCTTAATTACAATAGTCTAACTATTCAATTAACGATTTTGGGTACAGTCCAACTGTTACAAGAAAATAATAAAATATTAGTCCAACTAATATAAATATATAAAATGATGAAAATATTTTGAAACGCTTATTTGGCAAGTATTTGAACAAAATTGCAAATTCAATACTGGCCTCCCACTATTTTTCGGCGAGCCTCTAACCCTATGTTGAGTACTCGAGAAACCTAGTTTCCTAGTGGGCTAGGATCCCGTTAAATAACACACAACATTGACTTTGGCCAACAAGCTGTATGATACTTAACTAGGTAGATCTCTAAGATCAATTGGATCTCATCCAATTCCTAGATCCGGTAGGTGGACCTCCAAGTCTGAAGCATATATACAATATATATGTCAATATATCCAATATATTTCCTAAACTTTTCCTCTGAATCAACTAAGTCTTGTCTTTGGCTCAACAAGCTTAATGATTCCAGTTAAGCGGGACACATTGATAGTTGGAAAGCTTCCTAATCCATGTCGATGAACAAGAAGTGACCTTGACTTTGGCCAACAAGTCATAACTTGCCCAAGACATTCGATATAGAACAAAGCTTTTGTGGTTCAAACACATCCGTGATGGACATTGATCTTGACTTTGGCCAACAAACCAATGCCAATCTTGGATCTTGAGAGAAAACCACTCAATGGAAGGAAAATGCTTAGTATTGATTGAGGGTTTTTCGCGTAAATTGGCAACCAATTTATTATCTTTGATTAGGTCTCATCATACACCCTTAAACATGCATTCTAAAAGCATAATATGGCATGAAATAAATAATAATGATATGTGGATGGATATTTAACAAATTATTCCTAGAACATATCTCTCCATTTCCTCTTCCCGGCTATGACTATTCTAACTTCTACCCAATTACATAATACAATAAAGAAACCTTATTTACATTGAGGGGAATTGGTGAGAAGAGAAGTACAAAGAGTCAAGAGATATAAGGCCGGACACCATGTCAAATTTAATAAATTCTAAATTTATTACAATAATTTCCAAAATTGCCCTCACCCTTCTAATATCCATCTGATATACATTATTCATACATTACATCCATGTATTCACACAAAACATGTTATTCAATCAATCTAATCCAATTAATTAATCTTTGAATTAATGACCATCCAATGTTCAAACAACGATTTGATTTCCTCGAGTCCAACTCGTTTAAGAATAAACACTCAAAGTACGTATTCTTGAATTATATCGAACTACAATTTTAAATCCAATTTAATTTGTATTCAATACTAATTCTAATTTAATTCCAAATTAAATATTCACACTTATTTGTGTGCCTTTTAACTTAGATTCTAAATCCAATCTTAATGGGTCTTAAAGGCCCAATTAACATCCAATGTCAATTTAATTAAAATCCAATGGCTTTTAATTAATTCTTAAGGCATGGGCTTTGGCAACCAAAGCCCAATAAGAAATCACCCTTTTAGCTAAAAATCAATTGGGCCCAATTAAATTGTTTAAATGCCCAATTATTCTATTTGGACTTTATGGAATGGTTTTAGGCCCAATTTGGATCCAATCCAATTGTCCTAAACCAAGCTTGGCCCAACCAAGCCCATTAAGCCCAAATACAACAATATTAGCCCATTCAAAATTAAAGACTAATTTTCATTAATACGAAATTCCAAATTTCACATTAATTTGATTAAAGTGTAATAATCATAATTAATTAGTTAAACCAATATTTCCAAAACATCATTTAAAAAACAAATAATCATGCTTTAACATATTCAATTCATGTCCAACACAATTGAAGAGAAAATCAATCTATAACATGCTTCTATAGTCACGGCAATATGCATAAAATTTCAATCAATTTGATTTCAATCCAATTAAATCAACAATCAATTTATTCATGCTTTTAAACACATCCAATGGTCTAAAATCAAAAATCACCATGATATATTCTAGGGTTAATGTTTCGGTCAAGCATGGGAATTAGGGAAAAATTATCCAATCAATTTTTCTCAAAATTTAAGATGCATAAATCTAATTCATCATCATCCAAGCTCATCCAAACAATTAATTTGAAGAAATCATGCTCAAAACATAAAAACGCCAAATTAAAGTATATAAACCCTAAAGTCATTTCATGGTTAGAAAAGGCTCTGGATACCATTGTTGGGTTCCTAGAACATGCCAAGGATCTTCTAACATGAAATGGTGTGTGAATAATCAAAATAAGAATGCATAATTAAACTTACGTGATTGGCTTGATGGTTGTAGTTCAAAACTTTTGTATGAATGTTGAGCTCCAAGCTTCCAAAATGTGTTCCAAACTCACAGGATTAGTTTCCCTAACACCTTGAATGACTCTTTGAATGTGCTAGCAAGAAGAAATTTTGAAACAAAATTTCTTAGGGAGAGGATGATGCATTCGCAATGGCTTGAAAGGGAGAGAGAGAATTTTTTTGTTGTGTATTTTATTTCTAAAAGTCAATACATTTTTACCAAAATCAAATTTGGTATATGTCTTTCAAAAATCAAGCTAAGGTGTCTTACAAGTTACCAACAAATCATCACCAACTTCCATCACCAAAAATGTGACTAAAGTTGACTAATGATGTAAGTTGGTGGGCCCCACTTTAAATTCAAAATTCGAGTGGTCCCGCTTAACACATTTCGGGCTCGGGTTTGTTTATTCCAAATTAACGAATTTTCCGTTGCGACATAATTAAATTCAATTTAATTAAATAATTACGACTTGCAAAATTATTATTAATGTCGCTTACGAATTAACTCGTTTGCCCGAATTAAAATCCAATTTTAATTTCACTTTGAAATCTAATTTCAATATTATATCGAATATAATATTTAATCGATTAATCCAAATTAATCGTTTATTCTCTTCTATTCGAATTTTATCCCAAATAAATTCTTGCCGTAATTAATCCAAGATTAATTTTTTCTCTCTCTCTCATAATTAATCCCAGATTAATTTTGTTCGAGTCAAAAGTCATCGATGAATCTTTGGGAAGCGACCCATGAGATCCCTGGATATGTTGGCAGTAAATCCTGTCGTCGGACTATCCGAACACGTGCGTACCCGGTACCACGTTCTTACCGATTTACAAGACAAGGTTGGCTTCTAGAAAAGCTCCGTGCCTACCCAATTCTCCAGAAAATTCTTTTAAGGAATACATAATCAATACCAGGCGTAGTATATTATGTATTGCGTATTACGATCCAGTATCGGATGTCACATGTTAGGCCTGGGGCTGGAATTGTGTCTACCCGTACGAAGGATATATCGGATCACTAGCAACTAATCTCTTTAATCGGATAATCATGACCTTGTCATATTATCCCGATAGTTGTAACATATTAGAGTACCAGTTCTGTATCCCTACGTGATCATCATCTCCATATGACTGAAGTACACTTCTATCTTGACATCACACCAATTACACTACGATTCTCAATAAACCTAGAAGAGGCGTACATAGAACCTATTAAAGTCCCGGATGACCAAAACCAAAGCGTACTGATTGTCACAAGTATTAGCGATGCAATTCTCAAGTTAAGACCAAATACACCTACCCTGATTCGGATTCCCAGAGACACATAATCATACTACCAATGGGATTCCGAGGGGTCTATCCAGAGCGAAGCTGTTCCCGTAACATCGGTAAACAGAACCTCTTATTACATTTGCATGAATATCCAATACCCAAATATATGAGAACTATGTCGTTACGCTTCCATAACGCGCACAAGTGTAATACTAGCCTATTCTGCATTATCGATGTCCAGTCTCGATAATACTACGACTAGGGATATTTAATGATTAAACCTTTCACGGATTGATAATGTCTCATATCATATTAATCCGGAATTAATCATAAGGACTTTTATCATTTATATATTCAAGTAATCTAATTACAAAATGATAAAAATAGCAATTTCATTTGTCACATAGGTAATTGTACAAAAACCACAATGTCTTTTACAAATAGTGATGTTATGGGTCAGAATTGTCCAACAGTGCTATCTTCTAAACTCTTCTTCTACTTTTTAAGACATTGGGGACAATGTCTCATTTAGGTTTGGGGGTGGGGAATAGTTGACTAGTATTTATTTTTTATGTTGTTTTTATTTTTAGTCCAATATTTTCGAAAAAAAATTAAAAAATTTTACAAAAATAAAAAAAATTATATTTGTGTTTTTAATTTGATAATCGGTGAAATTGTGTGAGATAGTTGTGTAAGGAATTTCCACTCCTGAGACGTATCTCAACCTATTTCGAAACAAGATAATTTTTGTTTATTTCCTTTTGAATTATTTAATTTGTGAATTCTCCATAATACTGAATAAATGAATCTTCATATGCTCAGTTAGCAGGTATTATCAACATACATGGCAACATACTGACATGAGTTGTAATTGACAAGTTTGTAATATTCAGTGCTCTATTTAATTGGAAGAAACATCTTAAAAAAAACGATGGGATAAAAAAAAGAAAAAAAAAAGAGAAAAAGAAAAATGGCATCTAAGATCCGAGTAATAAAGTTCGTAGGGGTGTTTTTAACACCTAGTGCCCTAAAACCAACTGGTTTGGGAGTCACTGACCCTAAGCTCGCTACATGGATCAAGGATGTTACAAAAAAATATATATCTGAAGTCCGAGTAATTAAGCCCGTAGGGGTGTCTTAAAACTTGGTGCTCTAAAGCCAACTGGTTTGGGAGTCACTGGCCTAAGCTCGCTACATGGATGAAAGATATTGTATATAAAAAATAAAAATCAAAAAATATTCCATTGCTTAAAAAATTTGTGAATTCTGATATAACTTTAGGATAAAAATATTACCTTCTTTTCAACTACAATTGTGACTATTGGGGGGAAAAATGAGTTGATTAAATATTTTGTTGGCTGTGTGTATGGAGAATGGTAAAAATAATCGGAGAACTTACTTATTCGGTAATTTAGAAAGAAAGAAAACAACTCTTAATTTGGAAAAGAAGTTTCACCTGTTTAGTCACTAACTTCTTTATTCTCTTTTCTCTTTTCTCTTATCTTTTTGCTTTTTTGTGCATTAGTTTTATTATCTTTTTACTTTTGTAAAACGTTTGTGGGTATCATTGCTGTAAGCCCTCACGAGACTACAACTCGTCCACTAGGGACACCTAGGGGGTTTAAAGGCTTGTTGCATACGCTAAATGCAACTGTGATCCGTACGAAAGTGGTTAGCTTAATTTTATTTTAAAGATGTTTATGTTATTTTATTTTATGTGTTTGCTCGAGGACTAGAAAATGTTAGGTTTGGAGGTGTGATGAGTGGTAAATGTATCACTATTTCCCACTTATTTGACCTAATATTTTGTATAGATTCTTGATTTTTGTGAATGTTTGGATGTGTTTTGTGTTATTTTGTAGATAAATAAAGTTTCAGGACTTTCTGGAGGTGATTTGGGGTCAAAACAGTAAAAACAGACAAAAAAATCAAAACTGTCATTTGGTGCATCGCGACATGCAATCTGCGTCGCGACCGCTAACGTGCGCCGCATCATGCTAAAAAACACTGGACACGTGTCATAATCAGAGAAGTTTGCTATCATGCACCGTTGCTAACATGCACCAGCCACGTGTCAACATCTCAGTAAATCTGCTAACAACACCGTGCCACGTGTCACCATCACATGATGCCGACAATCGCCATCGCCATGTGTCGTCCACGTGGCGTCCACATCGGTCACATGCCGAGTCAGCTTGCCATGTGTCAGCTATGTCATCATCAGCCAATCATCTTATGCGATGTGTCATCATCACATGCTATCGACAATTGACATCACCACGTCAGCATAATCATTCAGTTGCTGCGCCGCCAGGACATGTGTCGCTGTCTCCGCATTTTGTGTCGCAATTCACATAATTTTCTGATTCATTTCATACTTTTCTCTCTGTAATTCCATGAGAATACTAAGAGGATTGTATCTTGTTTGTTTAATTTCAGTTCTGTAATTAATTTTTTTTTACTTTTACGCACAGTTCTTACCTTTCTTTACTTTTTTGGTTTTTACTTTTCAGTTATGAGGAGGTAACTCCCCCCTGCTGGGGTAAAATGTAAAGCTTTTATTATTGCTATTAGATTAATCTCCCTTAATTATAATATAATAACATTTAAAACATGACTTAATGAGGATACCGCTATATTGGCTGGTTGGTAATTAATTATAAATTTTTACTTGACTAAAGAATGATTCCGCCTGGTTGGTCGGTCGGTAATTAATTATTAATTTGACTTAATCAGGATACCGCCTATATGGCTGGTTGGTAATATTACACAAGTTAATATATTATATTAACAGAGATATCTAAAATAGTAGTGATAAAAGTGTATCCTTTTACTCTAGCATTTTCTTTCATTGTACTTTTACCTTTTTAGTTTCCAGCATTTACTTTTTAGCACTTTACTTTTTGTCTTTTATTTTTAAGTTTTACTAGTTGTAAATATGTGTCGTAGCTAAGCCTGTTATATGGGGTTGTGATGAAATCCAATATCACTGGTTTATAAGGAGTTATTTTATATATGTTTGGGTAAAATAAAGGTTGACTTATTAAGTCTTAAGCTTAATGTTTCTTGTTAACTGGCCACTAATAAGATTGATCGGGTAAACTTAAAATAAACTTGACGAATGAATTTTAGGTTTCAGCATTAGACTTAATAGCCCACGATCTTCCTTGAGGATAGATAACCCTTTAATAGATTTCCTTACAGGATAACCCCGTACCTAGAGAGCCACAAATGTCTGAGTGCTAACCCCGTACCTAGGGTGTCGCAGTGGTCTGAATGCTAACCCCGTACCTAGGGTGTCGCAATGACGCCTCCGTATCTTGAGTGCCACAAATGTCTGAATGCTAACCCCATACCTAGGGTGTCGCGGTGACGTCTCCATACCTAGAGAGCCACAAATGTCTGAGTGCTAACCCCGTACCTAGGGTGTCGCAGTGACGCCTCCGTACCTAGAGTGCCACAAATGTCTGAATGCTAACCCCGTACCTAGGGTGTCACGGTGACGTCTCTGTACCTAGAGAGCCACAAATGTCTGAGTGCTAACCCCGTACCTAGGGTGTCGCGGTGACGCCTCCGTACCTAGAGTGCCACAAATGTCTAAGTGCTAACCCCGTACCTAGGGTGTCGCGGTGACGTCTCCGTTCCTAGAGAGCCACAAATGTCTGAGTGCTAACCCCGTACCTAGAGTGTCGCAGTGACGCCTCTGTGCCTAGAGTGCCACAAATGTCTGAATGCTAACCTCGTACC
This sequence comes from Zanthoxylum bungeanum, assembly GCA_019454045.1. Classification (NCBI taxonomy): domain Eukaryota; kingdom Viridiplantae; phylum Streptophyta; class Magnoliopsida; order Sapindales; family Rutaceae; genus Zanthoxylum; species Zanthoxylum bungeanum. The sequence goes on along the minus strand of SKCR01029492.1, from coordinate 26,769 downwards.
TAGGGTGTCGCGGTGGTGGTGACGTTCCCGTAGCTAGAGAGCCACAAATGTCTGAGTGCTAACCCCGTACCTAGGGTGTCGAAGCTGTGATATCTCCATACCCGGAGTGCCGTACCTGGCAAAACTGATCTGACGTCTCCATACCCGGAGTGCCGTACCTAGCTGATCTTATATCTCCATACCCGAAGTGCCGTACCTGGCTGATCTGATATCTCCATTCTCGGAGTGCCGTACCTGGCAAATTGATTTGAACTAATGTGGGCCTCGCCCCCAAAATGCCATACCCGGCAGAACTAATACTGAACCAATGTGGGCCTCGCCCCCAGCGTGCCATACCTGGCAAGACTAATACTGATGATGATGCAGTGGGCCCTCAACCCTGGGATGCATCCCGGAATTGCAACCGACAACGGGGGCCCTCGACCATAGGACGCATCCCAATACCGCTGACAATGTGGGCCTCGGCTCTGGGATTCATTCCAAATTCTGACGACGTGGGCCTCGGCCCTGGGATTCATCCCCTCGATTCATTCCAAATTCTGACGATGTGGGCCTCGACCCTGGATTCTTTCCCCAAACTGGTGATAGTGTGGGCCCGGTCCTGGGATTCATTCCCGAAACTCTAATGATATGGGCCTCGACCCTAGGATTTATTCCCGGATTCAAACTCATGGGCCTCAACCCTGGGCTCATTCCCGGATTCATTCCAAAACTCTACTGATGTGGTCTCGGCCCTAGGATTCATTCCCGTATCCTTCCAAAACTCTGCGGTGTGGGCCTCGACCCTGGGATTCATTCCCGGATTCATTCCAAAACTCTGCTGATGTGGGCCTCGGCCCTGGGATTCATTCCAAAACTCTGCTGATATGGGCCTCGGCCCTAGGATTCATTCCTGAAACTGTTTCTGACAACGCGGGCTTCAACCCTGGGACTCATCTATAAACTGATATCAATGCTGGTGCGGGCCTCGCCCCGGGACTGATCCTAAAACTGAAACTGGATATGGGCCTCAACCTGGGGACTCATCCCAAACTACTACTCATATGTTGCTGATTCTGGTTGGCTTGTCTTTGCCGCTTTCTTTTTTTCTTCTTTGAAACCTGTGAATACAAAACAAAAAAAACAAACACACAAAAGAATGCAAAATATGTTACGTGTATGCTGCATGCATGAATGAATTTCCTATTCCGTTGAGTTAGGTCTTCCGCCAGTTCTCCAGGTGATTATCAGTCTTCTCTTTGGTCTCATGGCTCAATTCTTGTTATGTCCTGGTTCACGAGGTGGTGGTAGACTGGTCGCCCCCAGTCTTGGTTTAAGCTTTCTGCTCTCCGCTATTTGCACTTGGTCAAGATGAACCACATGGTGGGGCCTTCTATATCATCATTACTATGCTACGAAATAGTTTCAATATTTATACATATCATGGTCCTCAAAGAATGATCAGTCAAACCAGAGAACCTTCAAAACATTCAATGCAACTCAAATCCAAGTCTTGAATAGTGATCTAAGCAGACTCAAAGTGTGTGTGTGCAAAGGTTCTTTCACAGCTTAATCCTCAGGTAAGCTAACTCGATGATTTCGTTTCAAAAATCGGGATCGATGGGTCAAACCAACCTAGATGTCTCAAGTATGCCTGCAGTTGCTTTTCTGTGCTCAATGTGTATGGTTTTTTCTTTCTTTTTCTCTCTTTCTTTTTTCTTTTCATTTTGAACTTCTTTTTTTCTTTTCTTTTCTTTTCTCTTTTTTTTTTGACACACCTACCCTTTAAGGTAGCATTTCTCCTCATGGTGGTCCTAATACTCGCCCATGGGTAGCTTCACGCTTATTGGGTTATATGCGGTCTATTTCTTTTCTTTTCATTGCAGAGACTTTTCTTTATTTATTTTCCAACCATATCATGTATCGTAGCAAAGGCAAATCAGTGTGGATATCCAGGCAAACGGTCATTCACCAATCCACCATCTCTTCAACTAGTCATCTCATCAACCGCTCAGGCTTCTACTGTTGAGATACCTTTATCAAGTGCTTCATGAGTCTAGCCGAGATCAATCCATTCAGAATACCGGATAAGAGCGCGTCTCCCGCTTCTCGCTTCTAAGGCTTCTCCCTGCAGCACATAATGTCATCACCGGACATGTGTTTAACCATCAAAGACTTCTCTCTCACTTTTTTTTTTCACTCACTCACTCTAAGGAATTCTTTCCTCTTTACTGCTGACCATGTGGGCTTCACCCCCGGGATCCATACCCGAATTTAAAACTCGAAATGGGCCTTAACCCTCAGATTACCATCTGAATCTTAACACCGATGTGGACCTCAGCCCTAGGATTTCTTAATTTCAATACAGTGCTTTCGCTGTTTCTGATTGGCTTGTCTTTGCCGCTTTCTCTTTCATTCTTCGATACCTGTGAATATAAAACAAAAACAAAAAACACGCAAAAAAGGAATGCAATAATGGGTTATATGTGTGCATGCATGCATGAGTTCTCTTTATCCCGTTGGGTTAGGTCTTCTGCGGGTGACTATTCAGTCTTCTGTCCCTCAAGCAAAATACAACTTCAATCTGTCAACATTGATCGGCTCAGTGAACTCATTCCCTTCCAAGTCCGACAGTCTCACTGCTCCATTTCCCATCACTTTCTGAACAATGTATAGTCCTTCCCAAATTGGTCGGAACTTCCCTCTTGGGTCCGTCGTCGACGGCTTCGACTGCTTAAGTACCAAATCACCTTTCTTGATCTTGGTAGGACGCACCTTCTTATTAAATGCTCGAGCCAACCTCTTCTGATATATCTGCATGTGATGCAAGGACTTCATCCTCTTCTCATCCATCAATGCTAACTGCTCAAACCTCTGCGAGGTCCATTCTTGTTGAGGTAACTCTGCTTCTGCTAACACCCGCATGGACTGTATCTCAACTTCCACCGGCAGTACCGCTTCCATTCCATAGACTAAAGAGTAAGGTGTAGCTCCGGTCGCCGTCCTCAACAGATGTTATGTACCCCCACAGGCATACGGCAAGCTTATCAGCCCAGTCTTTGTAATTCTCCGTCATCTTCGCCAGAATCGTCTTTATTGTCTTGTTGGCTGCCTCAACTGCTCCATTAGCCTGCGGCCTGTATGGTGAAGACTTATGATGACCTATCCCATACCTCTGTAACATCACCTTGGTCTCTCCCTGAAACTGGACTCCATTGTCCGTAACCACGTGATGCGGCATACCGTACATGCATATGAGATTCCGGGCTATGAACTTAGCCATTTGTTTTGCCGTGACATTACAGAATGACTCGGCTTCTACCCATTTCGAGAAGTAGTATACTGCTACCACTATAAAACGATGTCTGTTTGACGCATTCGACCGAATCTCTCCAATCATATCAAATCCCCATGCTGAGAAAGGCCATGGTTCTGACAACCCGTGCAATTTGTATGCGGCAAATGGTTCAAATTCCCATGCGCTTGACAATCATGACAGTGCTTTACCAGCTTCGCGCAGTCGGCTTCCATGGTTGACCAGTAAAAGCCTTGTCTCACAATCTTGCGGGACAAGTTCAATCCGTTCATATGCGGTCCACAGACACCAGCATGCACTTCATCCATTATCTTCTGAGCTTCTTCCCTTCTCAAGCATTTCAGCTGAACACCATTCGCTTGCCTCTTGTAGAGTTCTCCCTTCAGACTCACATATTGAGCAGCCAACTTCTGAATGGCGATTCTGTCTTTTCTGCTCACTTCTTCTGGGAATTCCCTATGTTCCAGATACCTTGAATATCATGATACCAAGGTTTTCGTCATCGACCTCTACTCCCAAGATCCTCTCTATCTCATAAACCGGTTTGCTGGCCGTTGTCAACACAAGTGGTCTCATCACCAATTTCTCTGGATTCTCCCAGGTTGCGGCTAGTGTCGCCAATGCATCTGCCATCTGATTTTCTTCCCGAGGCAAGTGCTGAAATTTGCAGTTAGGGATGGCCTGTGCTAGGTTCCTGAGGTGGAATAAGTACGGCTTCAACCGTTCTTCTTTAACTCCCATTCTCCTTGCATCTGTCGGATCACCAACATTGAATCTCCGTAAACATCCACGTTCGTAGCTCTCAAGGCTATTAATGCAGTCAAGCCGAATGCACATGCTTCATACTCAGCCATATTGTTAGTTACCCTGAACGTCAACCTCTTGGCCATAGGCAAAGTCTCTCCCCCAGGGGTTACTATTACAATACCGATTCCGGCTCCTTTGCAGTTCACTGCTCCATCAAAATACATCTTCCACCTTGAACTGCTATAGCTTGGATTTCTTCGTCGGGGAATTCAAACTTGTACTGATCCCCTTCAACAGGTTGCAAGGCTAGGAATTCTGCCACGGCTCGCCCTTTGATTACCTTTGAAGTGAGGTAATCGATGTCAAATTCAGTCAACAGTACTAACCATCTGCCCAGCTTTCCAACTAGTGAAGGCACCGAATGTAGATACTTCAAAGGATTCTCCTTTGCGACCACTTGGATCTTGTAAGACTGGAAATAGTGGCGTAATTTCCTGGACACCCATACTACTGCCAGACAAATCTTCTCCACTTCCTGATAGCGAGCTTCGTACGGAAGCAGCTTCTTACTGAGGTAGTAGATGGCGTGCTCTACTCCTGTCTCATCGGCTTGTACCATCATCGCCCCCAGCGCTTCGGGTTCAATAGCCAAATAAAGCACCAAAGGTCTGCCCTGTTTCGGAGGTCTCAGGACGGGAGGTTTCACCAAATATTCCCTTATTCTGTCAAATGCTTCCTGACACTGTTCGTTCCACTTTACCGGCTGATCTTTCCTCAACAACTTGAATATGGGCTCACATACTGACGTCAGCTTGGCAATGAACCGACTGATATACTGGATTTTCCCTAGGAAGGCTCTGACTTCTCTCTCTGTCTTGGTGGTGCCGGCATTTCTGTAATAGCCTTGATCTTTTCAGGATCCACTTCTATTCCACCCATTCCCACTGTGTGGCCGAGTAGTAGTTTACCCGACGTTACTCGAATACACACTTCTTAGGATTCAACCGCAAGTTGTACTTGTCCACTCGTTCAAGGAACTTTTCCAACGCTTCTATATGCCCGTCTCTTGTCTCTGACTTGACCATCATGTCATCTACATATACTTCAATCTCCTTATGCATTAAGTCATGAAACAAAGTTATGGCCATTCGTTGATAAGTGGCTCCAGCATTCTTAAGCCCAAATGGCATCACCTTATAGCAGTAAGTACCCCATTCAGTAACAAAGGCGGTCTTGTGCTTATCTTCTTCGGCCATGAGCACTTGATTGTATCCTGAGAACCCATCCGCAAATGAGTACATGGCAGACAATGCCGCCTATCTACAAGCACATCTATATGCGGTAAAGGAAAGTCATCCTTTGGGCATGCCTTGTTAAGATCTCTATAGTCAACACACATTCTGACTTTGCCATCTTTCTTCGGCACAGGCACAATGTTGGCCAACCACTAGGGGTATTTCACTACTTCCAGGAATCCCACATCTATTTGCTTCTTAACTTCCTCTCTGACCTTCTCGGCCCATTCAGGTCTCATTCGTCGAAGCTTTTGTTTCACAGGCTTCATATTCGGATATGTTGGTATCGCATGCTGGGCAATACTTCGATCGACCCCAGGCATGTCTTCGTAAGACCAAGCAAACACTTTGGCATATTTAATCAATATCTCTTCTAAGTTCTTCCGCTCTTCGGCGGTAACTTCACTCGCAATCAAGATTTCCTTGGGGCTCTCAGGCGTACCAAGGTTGAATGTATTTGTTTTGACGGAGTTGATGTCGAATATGCTTAAGTCATGCAAGTTAGAAAGTGGAGACTCAGTCAAGTAAGCAAAATTATTGTCTTTATTGCAATGACAATAGAAGGAGTACACTCAAACAAATCTGGAAGGAAAATATCCTCATCCTCTACAGATATTTCTCCCTCTACAACAGGATCCTTCTCAGGTTTCTTGTCTTCTTCGAGAGTCAGGTCTCCAACTTCATAAGTTCTTCTTCCCACTCTTCTTTCTTCATTTCTTCAACCAGCGGATTTTCTCCCAACATGTCCTGGAAGATCTCGAACCCTGGCACAACAATCCCGTTCACTTCTACAGGTTCAGGCTCTCCTTGATACCCCGATGCTTTGACGAAGCATTCCATCAACTTCAGCCCTTCTTCTTGGCTTTTGGCTTGTCATCATCAGAACGGTATCCCAAGCCCTTCCGAGTATTCTGCCCCTTGAAATCCGGTAGTTTCGAACCTTGACCTGGCTCAAATTTCATCTTCTCCATAATTCGGGCTACCTTGGGATCCACCCACTCCTCAAAAGTTGCCGACACTTGGAACCTCGTAAAAGGTTGTATTTCCAAGGTGGCTACAGCATTATCCGCTTCAGCTCGTATGGTGACAATTTCCCTCCATATGGGAACTTAATCATCTGATGTAGAGTAGATGGCACCCCTCCAAGCCCGTGAAACCAAGGCCTTCCCAACAATAAGGCAAATGTGGCTGGGATGTCCAGCACTGTAAATTCAACTTCATCTTCTACTGGGCCAACCTTGACCATTGCGACAAAAGTACCTTCGACTCCTCGTTTACTATCATCATAGGCTTTGATAGTCATGTTAGAAGGGCTCAACTCAGTTGGCTTAATACCCACCTTGCCAGAATTTTCAATGGGCACACATTGATGGAAGAGCCATCATCCACCATCACACAAGAAGTCTTCTTGCCCCTTACCTCAGCTCGGATAAAAAGAGGGTTTGTTGTGGTTTCTTCCTTCAGCCGGGAGTTCTTCATCAGAGAAAGTAATATGTTGAGCCTCTTTCTGCACTGACCCCACAAACATTGCTGGATTAGCGTCCTCGGGTACCACTATTTTGCTCAGAGCCTCCACCATGGCCCGCCTGTGCTCTCCAGATGCACATAACAACTCCCAGATGCTTAAGTGTGCTCGGGTTTTCTTCAGTTGCCTCAACACCACATCTCCTTCGACAGGCTCAGTATTCTCAGTCACTTCTCGGCCGTCTGTTAGCACTTCCTCCCCTTTTCAACAGTATCACTGTAAAAGCGCCCACTCCGGGTCATGCCTTTTACTTCTTCTTCCTCACCACCACACTTGAGAAGTCTTCCCAGAAATCCTTCTTCTGTTCCGCCTCATCTTCACTATTACTGTCCCAAATACCGAGGCAAAAGGCTGTTTGGTCAAAGGTTTGAGGACAAGGTCTTCTGGTAGGCCAGAGTTGATCATGTAAGTAGGTGGGGGAACAGAGTGATAATTGGGTAGAGGATTGTGGTGAGTGTTTGGTTGTTTTTTTTTCAGGGTCAGGGATCTTTCGGGAGTCTATTAGGTCTTGGACTTCATGGCGAAGCCGGGCACACAGGTCGGGTGTCATGGCCAGGCTGTTGGTGAAAATGGCAGAAACGGCTCATGTTTAGGTTTGACGGGGGAGGATTTGGAGTGGTTTTGTTCTAGGGGCTTTAACAGCCCTTGCCTCAGTAGCTTCTCCAGTACCTTGGACAAAGGTCTGCCCAAGTTAGAAAACGCCTATTCCTTATGGCCGCAACCTCTCCGAGTAACAGGCTTAGCACCTGAGGATCCTCCGACAGTCCTCCTGCTCAAACTATAGAACTTTCTGTTCTCAGCCTCCTCCTCTTCAATATCCATTACAGTCTCCCTTAACTGGCGGAAGTCTGCAATCATCGATGTCATCCTTCTGAGCTTACCATAAATCGAGGGCTTAGTCCCCTTGATGATCATCTTGATCTGATCTTTCTCGGAAGGCCTGGTCTGCATTTTCAAGAGCTGGCTTCTCCAGCGGTCAACATACTCTTTAAAGCTCTCCTCAGGCTTTGCTTAGTATTCTCCAAGTCGCGGAGCGACAAGTCGATCTCTAAGTCAGTTACATACTGCTTCAAGAAGGCATCAGCCAACTCCCTCCAATCTTCTTTAACCTTCTTCTCAAGGCTATGATACCAAACCACAGGTGCACCCTCGAGTGACATTCCGAACATTTTCTGGACTTGGCGCTGAGACAGGCCGACCGAACTCATCACCGAGACATATTGTCGCAAATGGACCCTCGGGTCCCCATTCCCATTAAACTTTGCGATGTCGGGCATTTTGAACTGTGCGGGCAACTGCTCCTCAAAGGTCATTGAATCATAATCCAGTAGATCCTCATGCTTCCCCCTCAGCTTACGGGTGACAGACTCCATCTGATCACGGAGCCTTTGCATTTCAGCCTGAGTTCCGGCTATCCTACCAGCGGCATAGTCAGCCAGATCATCATCAAATACCGGAGCATCATCGTTCATTCCATTCGGAGGGCTCTCCCGCCTCTCATTCTCAGATCCTCCCGCAGCGCGGGGCAGCCATATTAGACATGGCAGCAGTCAGAGCTTGCAGTTGTTCAGTCATCTTGGCGAAGTTAGCTTCCATCTGCTCCATTCTAGACCCCTCGTTGACAGATTCACTCATATTCGCTGAAGGTCTTTTGACTAATCTGCCCTCTTCTCTAACCCAACGGGAATCTATGTTGCCTCTCTTAAGGCCATGTGTCAGTGCATATGTGTGCGATGCATGTAATAGATAAAAAAAAAGAAACTTTAAACTACTTGGCCCATTATCATTTTAAAGTATTTAATCACACCATCGCGCGGTGCAAACTTGTCCCAGTTGAAAAGGCCCAACAGGTTTACACTTTACAATGATACGGCTAAATAACTTCAAATGATAAAAGGCCCATTCACAAAGTGGCCCACCGGCATTTTAGAAGCTTTTGGCCCAACTGTCAAAGGACACAAACTTGCCCCAGTTTAAATGGCCCAACAAGTTCACATCTTTTGACAAAAGGTCCAACTGGATCCAAATGACGGCGGTCCAACACACAAACATAAAATAAATAACTACCGGTTCTTTCAAGGCTAAGTTTCACAAGTGGGTTCACGGGGCGCGGACAAAGGCTCTCGTTTGACGAAGGATTACCCACAACTAGGACTCCCCACTCAAGGGTTCAAGCGACCAAGTGAGTGCACCTTTTTTTATACCTTACGGTACGTGCCAACGAGTTACGGTGTGTGACTAACTGTCGAATGGATTTCCCGTTGTAGATTCCCCAGAGGGAAGGTGGAGCGAGGCTCTCTTAAGTACCCAAGCCCCTTAGGCTCTTATCGCTTGGTGTCAGGAATAAACAACGAGTCCTCCAAACTAGTATGTCACAACGAGCTACAAGTAATGATTTATCTAGGTGCCTTCACAGCTTTTCCCCGAAGGGTAGTGAGTGAAGGAAGACACCCAACCATCACCTAGCTTCAACAAAGCCTTTGATTAACCCCCTCAACCCACTATAGAAATGGTCAACTAATGCACAAATTATACACATCACAAGACATGATTTCGAGGCCGATTCTCTAAATCCCCAGTGGAGTCGCCAGACTGTAGACAACAGAACCTGGGCGACGCTTGTTCTAGGCTCGCGGCCTAGTTGGGAAGTATGAAATAACATGGAGTCGCCACCCGGTGTGAACCGGGACAAAGATTTAAGGCCGCACTCACCCCTCGCAAGGGAAGACCTCAAACCGTTGGGTTCGGAATGGTCCCTTACTTATGTCACTTGTGATGATATAATTTGTGCAATAAACTAACCGAATCTATTCATCATCATGCTCAAGGGTACTTAGATCTAACATGCTTTCATCCAAATAATTCCACGCAATGTAACACAACAAGCATATTGAACCATTAAATCAACATGTATAAATCATTACCCAAACGCATCATAAACTAAGAACATGCATAATGAACAACCTAAACATGCTTTAACAAATAAATAACAAACTAAATTAAACCATGCTTTAAATAATAAACATATAACCTAAAGACTATAACATGCTCAAATACAAATTAGGATGAGACGAGATACGTGTATCTTAAGTGGTACGTGGCATTGTATCCCGAGTGCAGACCATACTACCGTCCATTCGGAGTCGGCTATGGAATTTACGTCCGGGTTTCCATCCGATATACCACAAAAGAGAACACATATCCCGCTCATCCAACAATCACATCATGCTTCAAACGACTCTCATGCAATTATATATCAAAATAAATAAAACAACAATAAAGAAGATAAGTAGAAAGGTGCCCTCAGGTCTAACCTCTTTTGTCGTCTAAGAAAGGGCGTTACACGTCCGTTGGAAGGGTGAATGATCCGCTACTCTTTTAGTTCACCAACTCAACGTCTTTCCTCGCTGTTTTGCTGTTCGGGCTGCTGTTTCAAGTCCGTTTCGCTGCTGCTTCGCTGCTACGTTTCAGGTCACTGTCTTGATGGTTTAGCGGACTGTTTTGGGTGATTTTGAAGGCTTAGGGAGGTGCGTTTTGGGGATTTTTTAGGGAAACTTTATGGAGTTTTTGGGATGGTGTTTAGGTGATTTTAGGACTGTTTTATGGGTTAAAGACGCAACAAAAACTGACCAGAACAGGGACGAAACTGTGCAGTTTAAGGTGCAGTGAGGGGTGTTTCGGGACTGTTTTGGCGCTGAATTGGAGCTGTGAATGAATGGGGGTCTTTTGTGCGACTTTGGGGCTGTATTTGAGGCTTATTTTAAGGTGTTTTAGGGCTGTGAATGGTGGCTGGAACTCGGCAATGGAGGGCTGTGAAAAGGGGCTTGGGCGTGAGTGGTGTTGGTGAAGAAGAGAAGAGAAGAAGATGCGGCAATGGAGGGCTTGTGGCTTGGTGTTGCGGCAATGGAGGCTATTGGAAGGGTTTTAGGCGTGTGCAAATGAGGCTTTACCAAGTGCTTGGACGTGCTTGAGAAGGATATGTGCTAGGTTTTGAATGGGGGTTGAAGGCCTCTTTTTTAGGCAAAGAGAGAAGACTTTCCTAATTTGAATAGGAGAAGGATTTCTCATTGTGGTGACATCTCCTAATTTGTATCTCACAAGGAATGATCTCCTTATTTAGGTGGTGATTGCTTTTGATTTAGGAAAGGGATCTATGAGATTTATTTTAATTAGGAAGGATTAACTTGATTTTAGCATGTGATAATGTGCATATCCCTAATTAAGGAGCCATGGGCGTGAATAAGGCTATATGGATGTGGGCCTTGGTTTTGACTGGGTATTTGGGTTTTGGTTGGGTATTTTGGGATTGGTTTGGGTTTGGTAGGTGGTGGTCTATGAGGGGTTTTGGCCTAAGAAAGCTTTGAAACGGAAGTCCAACAAGCAACCGAAGCTAAACAACGAGGTAAATCCAACAAAAATTCCATTTTCCAACTTTACCCTTCCAACGTCCGTTTCCCGCGACTTTCATGACTAAAAAGAGGTAGTTGCCTCCATACGAGACTCATCATTGGGCTAATGTGTAAAAATTAAATGCCTACACTTGTTTTATCCCAGGATGACTTACAATTTGGCACGAAATCTGTCAAACAGATTTTTATGGAAACCTTATTCAAAATAAGTTCTGCACTGTTTAAAGCGTATCCGTTGAAGGAAATGGTAGCTCAGAGAGCGACTCATGATTAACCTTATCATGTCTAACACAATTCGGTTAATCCGTTCGGACACACTGTCAAACTGACGTGTTCCGGGAGGAGTCCTCTTTTGAAAGGAATACTATACTCTTCAAGTATATTAGAAACTTATTGCTTAAGTATTTTCCATTACGGTCTTACCATGACAGTTTAATACTTCAGCCGTTCTGTTTGTCTATTTCGTGTCGAAACTGTAAAAGTTTCTGATTTGTGTTCTTCAAAAGAAACACACAACCATAACGTGATGCCACATCCGTAAAGGTCACGAAATATTCATTTCCCCATCTAGCCTAGCTAGATACGGGCCCACTTGCTTCACTATGAACTAGGGCTAACAGATCGGTGGCAGTTGCACTTTTACCAAGTAAATAGTGTTTTAGGCACTATGCCCAATAAACTAGATTCGTAGACTTTATTTGAATAGTATCAAATCAGTCCGAATACCAACTCTTCAAAAGTGTGGATATATGATTCTTGTTTGATCGTGTCCCAGACAACAATGCCACATTTAAGTTTCTTAACTGATCAAATCAGTTTGAGCTATTTGTTTGTCATTTTATATGTTAGAAATATATTTTATTCAAAATATAAATTCTGCTATTCACATCTAATGTGTTTATCTCAATATCATCTTTATATAATGAAAACACTTTAGTGTTCTAGAATATAAAGGTTCACCCGCAGCGGGGTTATTAACACTGATATGAAGATAATGTATCTAGTCAAACTAGTTATATTATAACAGTTTCCTAATCCTGCTCATAGCAGATTCTGAACAACAGCATATATTTTATGTACCCCACTAAGTATTTAAAATCTAATTTTAATACTAGTAGTGAACATATTGTTGACAAACATATTTGAAGTCAGAGCCTTACTCGTCTTTAATTCCTTCATGTCTGCTTTGTCCAAACGGCAGTCACGCTTCCGCGATCCTGTTTGCCACATTTAGGCAGATATTTTGGGATATGTCCTCTATCTTCCTAGAAGATTATAATGATTTTGCATTTGCCCTTTTCTATATTCCAGAAGCCTTTGGCCTAGCCTCGAGTTTCTAGAATATCGAAGAAAGGTGCGCCTTGCACTACTTGCCTAATTGCAAACTTTGACTTTGTCTCCTTGAGAATAGTCATTAACTCTCCAAGAGTTATTGTTGCAATTTTAGTACTTCTAAAACCTAAGGATAGATTCTTTGAAGATCCTTCAATTTCAGTATCATACTTTAAGGATCAAATCCTTAGTTCTGATTCAGAAATTAAGGAGTCTACTGCGACAAGCTAAATGGATTAAGTATTTAAGTTATCATCACAATAATCTTCCAAAGATTATGCTCTACTATTTGCTTAACTCCGAGCTTAGGCATAATATGTTATTTTATCAAATAAAGTAACTTATTATTTTCCAGGACCATCCTGAAATTTAATTCCCAATTTGAAAAATAAAACATTTAAATACATTTTCCCTAGGATTATGTTTAAATGTCAATCTTTCAATTTTATATCTTGATTTTAATAGTCTAACTATTTAATCAACGATTTAGGTAATATTTATTATAATGATTACAATTAGTCCAACTATTTAATCAACTATAATTTAATAGGTTAAAATCAATTATATTGATTACTATAATCCAATTATAAAATCAACTATAAATGAATAGTTTGAATATAGTCCAACTATTTATTAAAATAACATTTTAAATATTAGTCCAACTAACATTTAATTTATAAGACGAATGATATTGAATGATGCGCGTATGGCAAGTAATTAAAAGAGTATTGCAAATTCAATTCTTGCCTCCCATTATTTTTCGGTGAGCCTCTAACCCTCTGTCGAGTACTCGGGAAACCGTGTTTCCAAGTGGGCTAGGATCCCGTTAAATATCACACAATCTTGACTTTGGCCAACAAATTATATGATAATTAACTAGGTAGATCTCTAAGATCGATTGGATCAAATCCAATTCCTAGATCCGGTAGGGGGACATCCAAGTCCGAAACATATATCTTATATGCCAATACATCCAATGTATTACCTAACCTTTTTCCTCTGAATCAACTAAGCCTTGGCTTTGGCACAACAAACTTAGTGTTCCCAGTCAAGCGCGACCCATTGACCATGGAAAGCTTCATAATCAATGTCGATGGACCAGAAGTGGTCTTGACTTTGGCCAACAAACCACAACTTTAACAAGACACTGATATGGAACAAAGCTCTCGTGATTCAAACACATCCTCGACAGACAAAGGCCTTGAGTTTGGCCAACAAGCCAATGCCAGTCTCGGATCTTGAGTGAGAATCACTCAATGGAAGGAAAGACGCTTAATATTTTGCGAGGGTTTTTCGAGTGCAAATTGGTAACCAATTTATTATCAATCTTAAGGTCTCATCATCATACACCCTTAAACATGCATTCTAAACACATAATAAAGCTCATATGAAAAATAATAATGATATGCGGATGGATACTTTACACAATGATCCTAGATCAAATCTCTCTCTTTCTCTCTCCTGCTAGCACAAGTATTACTTCTACTTGTTACACTACACTTCTAAAGAAACCTCATTTACATTGAGGGGAATAGGTGAGAAGAGAATACAAAGAAAAAGGAGGTAATAAGGCTAGACACGCAGGTACAATTAATAAATCAAATTTATTACAACAATTTCTAAAATTGTCCCACCCATCTAATATCCATCCGATATACATTATTCATGCATCGCAACCATGTATTCACACAAGCATGTTATCAATCAATCTAATCAAATTAATTAATCTGATAATTAGTGATCATCCAATGTTCAAACAACGATTTGATTTTGTTCGAGTCAAACTCATTATTGCGAATAAGTACTCAAAGTACATATTCTCGAATTAAATTAAACTACATCATTAAATCCAATTTAATATGCATTCAATTCTAATTCACTATTTTTCCAAATTAAAAACTACACTTTATTAATGCTTTTTACGACTTAAATTCCAAATTTAATCGCAACGGGTCTCAAAGCCCGATTAACGTCCAACGTCAATTTAATTGAAGTCCAATGGGCTTTAATTAATTTCTTGAGGCGTGGACTTTTGGTCAACTCAGGTCAAACCGAATAACCAAAATCCAATCTGGGAATTACCCCATAAGCCCATAAATCAATTTTGGCCCATTAGGCCCAAATAAACTTTAAAGGTCAATTAAGTCGCATTTGGGCTTTATGGAAGCGGTTTTGGGCCTAATTGGATCCCACCAATTTTGCCTAAACCCAACTTTGTACAACAAAGCCAATAAGCCCATTTAAAACATTAAAGCCCAAATCCAATTTTAAGGCCTAATTATAATTAAATCACAAAAACCCAATTTCATAATTTAATTACATAAAGTGCATTACACAATTAACATTTCTAAAACATCAATTAACATAACTAATCATGCTTATCAATATTAAATCATGTCCAACATAATTTAATTAAAATAAAACCCAAACATGCTTCATAAAGTCTCGGCAATATAGGGATATTTTTTCCGATTCGGTTCAATCCAATTAAACTCACAATCGACATTAAATCATCATTCCTAATTGATTCAAGTCATCCAATGATCAAAAATCAAAAAATCACCAAGACATATTAGGGCTATAACTCTCGGCAATTAGGGGTCATCATGCCAAATTACAAATCCAATCCAATTGAATCAAATTCAACATTAAATAAACATTCCCTAATGATTTCCAACACATCTAATGAATCAAAAATCAAAATTCCAAGACATTATGGTTCATCAACCATTCGGCCAAGCCATCAATTTTTGGGGAAAATTGTTCCAAACACAAATTCATGAAATTAATCCAATCAATATACAATTCAACATGTATTAAGCATACTCAAACATCCAATATATTCAAATCATGCTCAAATACAAATTACCCAAATTTTAAGCCCTAAAATTTTCATGCTCAACCTTTAGCTCATGATGCCATTGTTGGCAAATTCTAAGGTCCCAAGATCATAAACAAGCATGAAAATGAAGTGCGAATACATAGACGAAGTCGCGGAATACTCACATCGATCGGTTGAGCGACGCGGAGGCAAACGAGGCAACAAAAACGAACTGCTGTCCTCCTTCACTGGTTCGGTAGTGTGCAGTCCAAGCTCACTGGTTTGGTTTGGTTTTGGTCCTTCGTCAAGCTCCAAGCTTCGTCGAACGGTTCCCGGCTCATTGGTAGACTTCCCTATCACATTCTCATGTCTCGTAAGTGTGCTAGCACTTGATGTTTTGCCACAAAACACCACTCTTGCTCCCCATTATTTTCGGTCACAGCCCAACAAACCATAATGTGAAAATGGCGTGAGAGAGAGGATAGATTTTGCCTCCAAAATGAAAGTGAGAGAAGAACGAAAATTGTATGTGTGTTGAATTACCAAATTTTTGTATCTAATACACTCATTTGTATTTCAAAGAATTTGCATTTCATTTGGCTTTTAAAAGTCAAACATTAAAAGCCCACACCAACTTCTATCACTTAATCACATCAATCCATCAAGTTTCACATCACTCAAAGTGACATGTGAATTGACGCTTGATGCGACTAGCGATTTGACACTTGATTTGACTTGCGTGCCGCACTCGAATTCAAAAGAAAATGTATTTTCCTCTGTTTCTTCCCTTCTTCCTCTTATTCTTCTTCCTTTTTTCCTTCTTTTTTTTCTCCCTCACGATTTCTTCTTTTTTTTGGGATATATGAATAGTTTCTTTTTTATACTTGGCCCTTCCTTAAAAGAAAATGTATAAAAATATAGAAACATATGGAATGTACTAGAATGCCATCGGGTACTATTCATCTGAAATTTTGATCTGTATTTTTAGCCTATTTTTGTTGGAAAACATTCAATGCGAAAGTTATATATCTCGATCTTAGCTTTCTGACGATATAAGATTCATAAAAATCACAGTTCGTATGAGAAAGTTACGGCCCAAATACTATGGGCTGTTCGTAGTGGAACATCATAGAATCTCGCATCGAAGTTTCAAAGAATTTACTATTCACCCATAAATTCATTCTGCAAATGTATATATATGCTCAGGCATAAATTATATTATGTAACAATCATCTCGCGGTATTAACAGTACTACAGTTAATGAGTCAACAGTAGTAGGGACCTCCAGTCATTACACATGATCCCAACTCCAATAAAACCTTCAAAGTTAAAGCAAGAGTGCCAAGCACTTATGGGGAGAATCATTAGAGCGAAAAAAGAAAGTGTTACACTTTCAGATCCAACCTAACATTCGGGCAGTCATGTCTAGCTGATGACGTTAAACTTAGCGCTAGCAGGGAGTCAACTCATGCAATTTATGTATATATTGAGATTTGGTGTGTTTTATTTTTGTGTGTTCTAAACTTGTAGGTAAAGTCACATTTCAGGATGGAAGACATTCTCGTAAATCTACACAAGCAATTTCGTTCTCTCCCTCAAAACTCTCTGATGAAAGTCTACAAAGATCACATGGAACGAATGAGACTTCTGATGATCAAAAGTATTCCTAATGACATTAGTTGGTTAATTGAAGCACGGGTCTGATTGGTAGGTAAGTATTCTAACTCTTTTATTTCATATCTGCCTGGTTTAGGAAGAAGTTGTTGGAGTTTACAAAGGTCCCAAGGATCAATAAACAAGCATGAACATAAGTGCGAATACAACGGGGGTGTTGCGGAATACTTACATCGAGCGGTTGAAGGACGCGATAGGCAACAAAACTCAACTTTCTGCCTCTCGGACTGCTCGGCAGTGCCTATTTGTGCAGTCTTCAAATTCGGCCATTGGAGGTCCTTGAATAAGCTCCAAGCTTTGTCAAACAATTCCCGGCTCATGGGTGGACTTCCCTATCACCTTCGCATGAATTCGTAGTGTGCTAGTACTCCCGATTTTGCGACAAAATCGCGACTTTTGCTTCCCTTTTCTTCCTCCATTTTCACGGCAGTTCACTGCCAAGAACAGAAGAAAATTTAAGCCCTAGTGGGTGTGAGAGAGAATGAGAATTTTGAGAGAGAGAGATAAAATGTGTGTTAAGTGAAATTGGTAATTGATTTATAAAATCAAATACACAATTTTGGTTCCAAAAGTCAAAGCAATTACTGCCCACAAATGCCAACCACACAATCACTCAATCACATCAATCACAAGTTGTCAAGTCACATCACTCAAAGTGACAAGTGATTTGACGCTTGATGTGACTAGCGATTTGACGCTGATTTGACTTGCGTGCCGCACTCGAATTCGAAATGCGAATACGCTCGCAAATAATCTCGTGCTCGGGTTCGCTAATTCCAAATTAATGAATTTTCCGTTGCGTCGTAATTAAATGATTACGCCTAGCGAAGTCAATATTCACGTCGCTAACGAATTAATTCTAAATTAACTCGTTCGCCAGAATTAAAATCTAATTTAAATTCCGCGTCGAAATCCAATTTCGTTTAATATATCGAATATATTAATTTATTGATTAACTCCAAATTAATCGTTTTCTCTCTTTAAATATATTTTATCCCAGATAAAATATCTCCACAATTAATCCCAGATTAATTTTCTCTCCCATCTAATTAATCCCATATTAATTAAAAGTGCGAGTCATACGTCATCGATGAATCTTTGGGAAGTGACCCATGAGATCCCCGGATATGTTGGCAGTAAATTCGGTCGTCGGACTATCCGAACACGTAAGTACCTCGTACTACGTTTATACAGATTTACAAGACAAGATTGGCATCTAGCAAAGCACCATGCCTACCCAATTCTCCAGAAATATCCTTACAGGTTTAAGGATTTATATCAGGCGTAGTATACATAGTACTGCATATTTCGATCCAGTATCGGATGATCACATGCAAGGCCTGGGGCTGGTACAGTGTCTGGCCCGTACTAAGCATATATCGGATTACGAGAAACTAGTCTCTTTATTACCGGATAATCATGACCAAGTCATATTATCCTGACGGTTGCAACCTTTTTAGAGAACTAGTTCTGTATCCTTATGCGATCATCATCTCCATATGACTGAAGTGACACTTCCGTCTTGACATCACACCCAACACACTACGATTCTCAATATACCCAGCATAGTCGTACATAGAACCTGTTAAAGCCCTGGACGACTGCAACCAAAGTATATTGATTGTCGCAAGTATTAGCGGTGCAAGTCTCAGGTTAAGACGAAATACATCTACCCTGATTTCGGACTTCCATAGACACATAGTCATACTACCAATGGAATTCCGAGAGGGTCTATCCAGAGCGAATCTGTTTCCCATACCATCGGTAAAACACAACCTCCTATTACACTTGCATGAGTATCCTATACCTAAATATATGAGAACTATGCCGTCGTGCCCTCACAATGCGCACAAGTGTAATACTAGTCTTTTACGCATTCATCGATGTCCAATCTCGATAATGCTCTGACTATGGATATTTAATGATTTATCCTTCGTGGACTGATACTGTCTCATATCATTCTCAATCCAGGAACAAATCATGGGACCTCCTGTTAGACATTATGACCCATAGCGTCACTGTTTTGTAAATGATATTGTATTATTGTACAAAATGAACTATGTGATAATGAAATTGCCTTTTGCCGTTTTGTAAAATTATTTACTTTGATATATTAATGGAAAAAGTCCATATGATTAGTTCCGTATTGAGATGATATGAGACAGTATCAATATAAAAGGTTTAATCATTAAATATCCCTAGTCGGAGTATTATTCGAGATTGGACATCGATAATGCGGAATAGACTAGTATTGCACTTGTGCGAGTTGTGATGGCACAACGGCATAGTTCTCATATATTTAAGTATTGGATACTTATGCAAGTGCGATAAGAGGTTGTGTTTTACCAATGGTACGGAAAACAGCTTCGCTCTGGATAGACCCCGCGGAATCCCATTGGTAGTATGTCTGCGTGTCTATGGGAGGCCGCATCAGGGTATGTGTATATGGTCTTAACCTAAGACTTGCATCGCTAGTACTTGCGACAATCGGTAAACTTTGGTTTGGTGGTTCGGGGCTTTAACCGGTTTTGTGTACGCCTCTTCTGGGTTTATCGAGAATCGTAGTGTACTGGATGTGATGTCAAGATGGAAGTATCACTTCAGACATATGGAGATGATGATCACGCAGGATACAGAACTAGTACTCTATAAAAGGTTGCAACCGTCGGGACAATATGACTAGGTCAGGATTGTCCGATTTAAAGAGACTAGTTGTTTGATGTCCGATATATGTTTGGTACGGGGCAGACACATTTCCAGCCCCAGGCCTAACATGTGATCGTCCGATACTGGATCGATGTACGCGATACTACGGTATACTACGCTTGATAAAGATCTAATATTCCAGTAAGAATATTTCTGGAGAATTGGGTAGGCATGGCGCTTGCTAGAAGCCAACCTTGTCTTGTAAATCGGTAAAAACGTAGTACGAGGTACGCACGTGTTTGGATTATCCAACAACGTATTTACTGCCAACATATCCGGAGATCTCTTGGGTCGCTTCCTGAAGATTCACCTATAATGTTTGATTCGAACTTTATTAATCTTGGATTAATTACGGAGAAACTTTATCTTGGATAAAATGCCTAATTAGGAGAGAGAGAGAACGATTAATTTGGAATTAATCGATAAAATAATATATTCGATATATTAAACGAAATTAGATTTCGACGCGGAATTAAAATCGGATTTTAATTCGGGCAAACGAATTAATTTAGAATTAATTCGTTAGCGATCTGAATAGTAATTCCGCTAGGCGTAATTATTTAATTCTCGTCGCGACGGAAATTCGTTAATTCGGAATTAGCGAAAACGAGCCCGAAAGTGTTTACGGACACATTCGTATTTTGAAACGAGTGGGACCCGCCAAATCACATCGCGAAGTCTCATTACTTGACACGACTAGTTGATGGATGTATCTAGTCACCTTTATGGGATGATACATTGTCTCTATTCTCAATGTAAGTAGGTGAGGCCATTTAATGGATTTTTTGGAGGGAAAACTTTCACGGTTTTTGAAGGGTTTTATCAAAATTCATTTTGGAAAATGTAATCTCATTATTGCTTTTTCTTTTTCTTTCTCACGGTTTTTTGAAACAAACAAAAGGAGAAAAAGAAAATTGAAAGGCACTCTCCTCTCATTCTTCTTGCTCACGCCGTGAGCGCTTCAAGGGCAGAAAAATTGTTTTTTCTCCATTTTTGCTAGCACATTGAAAAGGGATCAAAGGAGGTGATAGGGAAAAACCTTGGAGCTTGGAATACTAGAAGACTTGAAGCTTCTCTCCCTCTTGCTCTTGGCCGAAAGTTTCCACCTTGAAGACTCAAGGATTCTCTTCATCATTTTCGTCACAAGCTTTGTAAGTATGATTCCGCCATGCTTCAAGCTTTGCATGTATTAATTTGTGTATTTCTTTGCTTATACTTTCTTGGGACTAATTATAGAAACCAACAATGGTATCAGAGCCATGTTTAAGCATGAAATACATTAGGGTTAATTTGGGGAAAATTGATTGAAGCATGTTCTTGTGAAATTTGATGATAAAGTATGCTTATATGTATGTTATATGATATATACATGATCAATTTTGAGAAAATGCATGGATGATTTTTCCCCAAATGTTTGCTTTGCCGAATGTGGAGGGCTTCCACTGGTTTGGAATTTTTCATGCACAAGTTCATTAGATGACTTAAGTATGATTATATGTATGATATATGATGTAATACATGATCAATTTTGAGAAAAAAGCATTGGATGTTTTCCCAAAATGATGCTATGACCGAATATGGAGGTCCTTCCACTGGATTGAATTTTCATGCACAAGTTCATTAGATGACTTAAGTATGATTATATGTATATATATGATGTAATACATGATCAATTTTGAGAAAAATGCAGGATGGTTTTTTCCCCAAATTGATGCTTATGGACCGAATGTGGAGGTCCTTCCACTGGATTGAAATTTTTCATGCACAAGTTCATTAGATGACTTAAGTATGTTTATATGTATGAAATATGATTTATTACATGATCAATTTTGAGAAAAATACATGGATGATTTTTTCCCCAAAAATGTTGCTTTGACCGAAAATGGAGGTCCTTGCACTTAATTGGAAATTTTTTGTTTACAAGTTCATTAGATGACTTAAAACATATACGGGATGTAGATTAGTGATTCAATTGGATTGAAAAACAAATCGAACCAAAATTCCCTCTTGGCCGAATGCAATATGACATGTTAAAGGACTTGATTTTTTGTTCAAATAAATGTTGGACATGTGTTTTGAACAAGTGATGATTAATAAATTAAATTGGTGTTTTTGAAATATTTTGTTTAATGAATTAATCATGGATTTACACTTTAATTAATTGAATTTTAAAATTTGGAATATTGAAATTTAATTAATGGGCTTTAATGTTTAATTGGGCCTTATGGGCTTGAAATTGATTTTATGGCATTTAAGGGTGATTCCTTATTTGGGCTTGGTAATTGGGTTTGACCCACATTGACCAAAGCCCAAGCCTTGATAAATCAATTGAAAGCCCATCGGACTTTAATTAAACAAACATTGGATGTTGGTGGGCTTGGAGACCCAATTAGAATTAGATTTAGAATCTAAGTCTTTAAAAGCACATTAAAAGTGTAAACATTTAATTTGGAATTAAATAAATTGATTAGTATTGAATACGACTTAAATTGGATTTAACGGGTAGTTCGATATAATTCGTGAATTCGTACCTTATGTACTTATTCTCAAACGAGTTGGACTCGCGCAAAATCAAACCATTGTTTGAACATTGGATGATCACTTAAACAAAGACTAATTAATTGGATTTGATTGGTTGTATAGCATGTCTTGATTGAATATATATGTATGTGATGAATGATAGTGTATATCGGATGGATATTAGAAGGGAAAGGGTAATTTTAGAAATTATTGTAAATTTAGAATTTATAAATTGGACCTGCGTGTCCAGCCTTATCTCTTTTATCTCTTTGTATTCTCTTCTCACCTAATTCCCCTCAATATATGAGGTTTCTCTTATTGTATTATGTAATTGGGTAGAAGTAGAATATTGCTAGCGGGGAGAGGAAAGGGAGTGATTTGTTCTAGGAACAAGTTGTTTTATATATCCATCCGTATATCACTATTAATTTACTTTACGCACTTTATGATGTTTTAGAAGCATGCTTAAGGGTGTTGTATGATGATGAGACCTAACAAAGATAATAAATTGGTTGCCAATTACGCAAAAATCCCTCAATTTATATTAAGCGATTATCCTTCCATTGAATGATTCTTGTTCAAGATCCAAAATTGGCATTGGTTTGTTGGCCAAAGTCAAGACCTTTGTCAATTGAGGATGTACTTGAATCATGAGAGTTTTGTTCCACATCGGTGTCTTGTCCAAGTTGTGATTTGTTGGCCAAAGTCAAGATCACTTCTTGTCCAACGACATTGATTACGAAACTTTCCTTGTCAATGGGTCCCGCTTAACCGGAATCATTAGGTTTGTTGTGCCAAAGCCAAGGCCTAGATGATTCGGAGGATATGGTTAGGAAAATGTATTAGATACATTGGCATAAGTAAATATACATATGTTTTGGACTTGGATGTCCACCTAACCGGATCTAGGAATTGGATTGGATCCAATTGATCTTTGAGATCTACCTAGTTAAATAGCATACAATTTGTTGGCCAAAGTCAAGATTGTGTGTTATTTAACGGGATCCTAGCCCACTAGGAAATAGGATTTCCCGAGTTCTCAACAGAGGGTTAGAGACTTGATAAAAATAGTGGGAGGCTAGTATTGAATTTGCAATTTCGTTCAGATACTTAGCCTTACGCGTCTTTCAATTTTATTTCGTCTATTTATTAAAATTAGTTGGACTAATACATTGTTATTTTTTTGTGACAGTTTGACTGTACCCATTTTATCGTTAACTAGATAGTTGGACTATCGTAGTTGAGATGGCAAGCAAGGGAAATGTCCGAGACATCATCATGGGTGACAATGTCTTTAAGGGCACAAACTTCGCTGATTGGGAAATGAACCTAAGGATAGTCCTTGGGGCTGAGAGGATGCTGTACACTATACAGATACCTCTCCCGCCTAAGCCCACTGACGCACTTGAGCTGGAGTTATGGAAAACTCACAGCGATGATTGTGACACAGCTCAGGCTATTATGTTAGCTTCGATGACTCAGCACTTTCGTCGCCAGAATAGGGACTTGGATCCTTATAATATGATGGCTAGACTGAGAGATCTCCACCGCACCAACAAGCGGATGGAGAGGTACGAGTTGGTGAAGAAACTCTTCCGCGCCCGAATGACTGAAGGCGCATCAGTTGAGGCCCACGGGGCTCAAATGATCGCCGATATTGAGAGTTGGCCAATATGGGAATAGTCTTGGAGGCTGAGCTGACCGTAGATTTGATCTTACAGTCACTTCCTGATACTTGGAAACAAATCATAATCAACTATAAGTTGATGGACACGGATGACTCTCTTGGAGAGCTGTTATCCATCTTGAAGGAGTCTGAAAAAGAACTCCAAAAAGGGGGCAAGCGCGAGGCGCACTATGCATCGACCTCTCATAGGCCAGGGCTGGGCCCAAAGCTACTGGAGGGGTGAGGAAGAAGAAACATAAGAAAAAGGGTAAAGGCAAGTTGACAAAAGCTTCTGGGAAGCCAAGGGACAAGTCTCAAGATGTCTGCCTCAACTGCGGCAAGAAGGGTCACTGGAAACGTGACTGCCGAATGGGCAAGGGACACATAGGGAGGATATCAAGGCAGGCAAGGCACTAGCCTCTGGTATGTTTGTTATTGAGATAAATATGACTACTTCTAGTTTTAAAAATTGGATTTTTGATTCTGTTTGTGCTGCTCCATATGTACTGATTTGCAGGATCTGCAGAATAGCAGGATGCTGGCTTCAGGGGAGATTGATCTACGAGTCGGAAACAGAACTCCAGTTGCTGTTTGGCTGTAGGGACTTTTGTTTTGGAATTGCCCTCGGGGCATGTGCTTAAACTTTTGAACTGTTATTATATACCTAGTTTGACTAGGAATATCATATTGTATCTTTGTTAACCCAGCATGGGTACACTTTGTATTTAGAAACACTGGGTGTTATTTATATAAAATGATGCAGAAATTTGCACTGCTGTTGCAAATAATGGCCTTTATATTTTGAATATAAATGAATCTCCTAAACATAAAAAACAACAAAAGGCTCAAAAGGAGTAATCTAAAAGATGAAGCTTACATGTGGCATTGTCGTCTAGGACACATTAACAAGACTCGCATATCCACACTTTCGAAGAGTGGGTACTTGGACGGATTTGATCTTAATTCATATGATGTCTGCGAATCTTGTCTTTTAGGCAAAATGCCTAAATCACCTTTTAGTGGTAAAGGTGAACGTGCCACAGAACTGTTAGCCCTCGTTCATAGCGACGTATGTGGGCCCATGTCTAGCCAGGCTAGAGGTGGATATCATTACTTCGTAACCTTTACGGATGATGCATCTCGTTATGGTTATGTGTATCTGATGAGACACAAGTCGGAAACTTTTGAGAAATTCAAAGAGTTTCGACACGAAGTAGAAAAACAAACAGGCAAGAGTATTAAGACACTGCGGTCGGACCGTGGTGGCGAATACTTAAGTTATGAGTTTCAAGATTACTTGAAAGAATATGGTATTCTTTCACAGTGGACTCCTCCTGGAACACCGCAATTAAACGGTGTGTCTGAACGGAGAAATCGTACCTTGTTAGACATGGTAAGGTCGATGATGAGTCGCACTGAGCTACCTATATCCTTCTGGGGATACGCATTAAACAGTGCAGTAGTACTTATTTTGAATAAGATTCCGTCAAAGTCTGTTGAACAGACTCCATATGAGATATGGACAAGGAGGAAACCAGGTTTCTCTTTCCTGAAGATTTGGGGATGCTGGGCATATGTTAAACGTTTGGAAGGTACCAAACTAGAACCCAAATCAGATAAATGCCTTTTCGTGGGATATCCTAAGGAAACCAAGGATATTACTTCTATCACCCACAAGAGAACAAAGTATTTGTTGCTCTACATGCATTTTTCCTTGAGAAGGAATTCCTAGATGCAGTGGTAAGTGGGAGGAAAGTGGAGCTCGATGAAAATCGTAGTGATACTGTTCCTGGCAATGAATCAACGACGGAACATAAACAGACCATCCATGATGAGTCTGTACCACAATCTTCATATACACAAGGACCGCGTAGGTCGGAAGAGTCAGGACGGTACTTGAGAGGTATGGGTTCCTGATCTCGCCTCATGTAGATATTAATCTTATTGAGGATAATGAACCGACTACGTTATGAGGAAGCAATACAGAATATTGATTCCGCTTTATGGCAAGAAGCCATGAAGTCCGAGATGGATTCCATGTACGCCAACCAAGTTTGGACACTGGTTGATGCACCAGAAGGCGTAATGCCTATGGATGCAGATGGATCTTCAAGAAGAAGACCGACATGGATGGCAACGTACAAACGTACAAAGAGAGGCTTGTAGCAAAGGGGGGTATCGTCAACAATATGGTATTGATTATGACGAAACTTTCTCACCCGTTGCCATGATTAAATCCATTCGGATAATGCTTGCAATAGCTGCATATTTCGATTACGAGATATGGCAGATGGACGTTAAAACCGCTTTCCTTAACGGAAACCTTTTAGAGGAGGTTTATATGCAACAGCCTGACGGTTTATCATACCTAGACTTGCAAACAAGGTTTGTAAGTTAAATCGATCCATTTATGGATTGAAGTAAGCATCACGGTCATGGAATCAGCGTTTTGATGAGATCATAAAAGAATATGATTTCGTACAAAACGATGATGACCCTTGTGTATACAAGAGGTTAGTGGGAGAGCACTGACTTTTATTGTCCTTTATGTCGACGACGTATTGCTTATAGGCAATGACATTCCCATGCTAACGTCGGGGAAAGCTTGGCTTTCATTAAAATTCTCCATGAAAGATCTGGGAGAAGCAGCCTTTATTCTAGGAATAAAGATCTACCGGGATAGATCTAGAAAGCTGCTTGGACTCTCCCAGAGTACATATATTGACAAGTATTGAAGCGATTCAATATGGATCAATCCAAGAAAGGATTGATGCCAATG